>QNQO01011520.1:0-63068 GCA_003290165.1 Berberis thunbergii | reverse complement strand
CAAAATCATAATCCTTGGTTAAATCATCCAATTTGCAATATTTATAAGACTTTCCAAGCCACTTAACCTTTACTGTTATGGGTTTTGAGGTTATTAACTTGGAAGTCTAGCATTAGATATGAAGGACAAAATATGGTAGATTAGATCCTTAGTAATTCATTGTAACATGGAATCTTTGGATTCTTTAGTACAATGCTTGTACGAATAGATTGGAATACTATTTGGCTTGATGTTTAAGTGCTTATTAGCTGAACTTTCCACCCTAAGGTAAGATGACAATCTATCTGAGTGAATTAAAATATTAACTAAAAATGTCACCTAAGGGAGTTATCAATTCACGTTGGTAATCTGTAAAGCCCTAAGATTTATTCTTTCAATTTTCATTGAAACTAGGTTCATTACATTTGCTCTTATTTTTGTAGAAGTATTCTTCAAAACCCCTATTTCGAATTAGGTTGAGGATTTTAAGTTGATATGCAAAACTAATTTTCAAACTTTAGCTCTCCTTGTGAGATTCGACTCGTACTTACAAAAGTTTAATTCATAGACAACCGTGCACTTGCAATATGATTTGAGATATATCATGTAGCCTTAGTAAAATATAATTGGTGTTTTAATTTTTATTATTAATTTAATTAATATTGGATCTTATCTGTAATTTTTCGAAACACTAAGATATGTTAGTGTGGTGTTCCCATACTACAACACACTAAAATATTTTAGCACGGTGTTATATAATTTGATGCTAAAAAATCAACATTAATGCCGTGTGATTTCAAATGAAATATGGCACTGTAAATGTAGCTTCAAAAGATTTAATTACCTTACTTTTCATTAGATTAAACATCGAACGAGGAAAAACAACACACCACTTACTACTCTGCACTTTGAAAATCTGAAAATTTTTTTGGTTATTTGCTTGTTAAAAATCTTTGAAAAGACTACGTTTTGATGAGAAAAATAATGCTAATCAAGATCGCAACTACGTACCAAAATTTTCTGGTAATCTGAGCAAATTAAGGTGATTTGTTTCCAAAAAATCTAAAAATTGTAGATAGCTAAAATTGTCTTTGTGATGGCTTGTTTTCAAAAGAATACAAAAAGGTTTAGTTGGACAGACAGGAGATATAAAGTAATTGGAGACATAAAATGAAAGAAATTAAGTACACATAGTTAGACAGAGACAAGAGAAAGTATTTGGAAAAAAATAATATTAAACACATATGTAGAAAGTTCTCACCCTTGCCAAGGGTGATACGACACTCTGGCACAATAGTTGGTTGTGCATAAGATGAATAGGTATTGATGAAACATTAAACAATCATTCTATCACAACCGTACATGTGGCACAGGTCAACCCTAATACGAAGAGGTCTCAGCGCGGTCTCAAGCAGGCCCAAGAACAGTCTCAAGCAAGCCCAAGCACGGTCCGTCCCAGCCTAGTCACTATTCAGTCCGTAAGTCAGGTGCCCAAGCATGGATTATGTGAGCCTAGCGTGGTATGAAGCTTGAAGCTTGGCCTACGACAATAAGGCCCAAACACAAACCTCTGAGCTGTCACAAGCCTTGGATCTACTTGCATAGCTCTCAACCCAATCAAGTATTGAGTCGCAAACAGAGCCAAGTGCTAAATGGAGCTTAGTCATGGATGGGTAAGATCCTCAGTGAGATCTCCTCCCTCCATCACGCTTCAACGTTAGAGTCAATGAAAAAGTAAAGTATTCGCTATATACGGTGAACAAAGGAAATGAGAAAGGTACACACTTACAATCTAGTTTACAGTCTACATCCATCCTTACTCAGTCACTTGACTTTAGCATCGGAGTGCATTCGGCCACTAAAACGGTGGTCTTTGGCTCACAACTGTTTAGTTTTGCAATTCAAGACTTGACAATGATGGATTTGGACGCATTGGTTTGGGGCAGTCTATAGAAATAACAACAAGTTTTCCTTAAAACAAAGACACAAGCTCTTTTGAACCATTAGAGTCTCAAGACATGGTCACTAGCACCAGATCCCAGGCTAACAATAATAATGCCGAGCTAGAAAACGCTCCGGCCAGGGAAACCCCGCCTCTAGGCTGAGTCGATCCAATCAAGGAAGCAAAGCAGTCGCAAGGCCCAATCATTGAGGTAGCCATGGTTGAACCCTTCCCCACCCCCAACATAAATCACATTCTACTTCATATGAATCACCTTATGCGGGTGGTATAAAGGCTTACCCAGAATCGACAACCACATTAGAGAATGAAAAAAATCCAGGGAGGTCCCTGACCCAAGAAGACGCCAGGGAGCATGTCCATGAAAGCAACAACTTCCCTGGTGAGGACTAAAGGGTTGGCTAGGAGGGGAGCCCGAGGAACGAATAAGGTAGCGGGAACCATGCCTCAAAGGCCAACAAAACCATAGTCGAGAACCCATTCTGGTTGGAAGTTACCAATCCTGATACCCTGTATGATTTATTATCCCTCTATTCTCGGAGTAGATCATGAGTTTACCCTGCTAAATAAGTTCGTCGCCCGCAAGCTCGAGTTTTACGACAAGACATTCGATCCATCGAACCACTTACGCCATTACCACTATGCGATGACACTGAAACAGAGTTCAAAAGCCATTATGTACATGACTTTCCCTACTAGCATGAAGACGGCTTCACTGACTTGGTTCCGTAACATTCAGCCAAGATCCATCGATCAATTTCAGGTCTTCACAAAGGTGTTCATCACTCAGTTCATAAGAAGCAAAATTGGAAGTGGCCCCAGTATCTACTTAGCTCAAGTAGAAGAATGGTGAGTTTCTCAGGGAGTATGTCACTCGCTTCAACAATGAGTTTACTCTGATCGATAGTTGCAGTGACGACACTTCTATTATCGCTTTCACTTTTGGCTTCCGGGGAGGTCAATTTTACAACTTCCTCACCCTGGAGCCTCCAAAGGATATGGTCGACTTACGGAAGAGAGAAAGTACATTATCTTGAGGAGATGCTAGTGGCCAAGAAAGGAGCGAAAATGAGGCCAAGCAATCCCTCAAGACTCGGGATCGCAGAAAAAAAAGGCAAGAGGAGGATGATAGATCCAAAGGAAGCGAAATGACAGCAGGGTCGGGTCTGACAAGTTCACCATTACATTAATACTAGGTACCCCAACTACGCCCCAATCAATGCAAGTTTGTCCAAAGTCTTTTTCGCCATGAAGAGCTAGGAGGTCCTAAATTGGCCCTCAAATCTCAAGAATGACTCATCAAGGCACGATTAGAACAAATATTACTCTTATCACAAGGACCAAGGTCACGTTACACAAGACTACCAAAGTCTCAAAAAATGAGATTAATCGCTAGGTACAAAAGGAGAGGCTCTAGTAATGCACGAGTTTTGATGAAAAATAGCCCCATGGAAAATAAAAGGAAGAGTCTGCACCAGAGGCAAATGAGAAAATGACGGATGTTATCTACGTCCTACACATTGAATATGATGAACTTGAACAGTCCAAACCAGTAAACGAAATAAGTAGTCCGAGAACTGCAGACATGTTTCCATTATGGAGACTGCACTACCATCATGCCCGAATTAGAGCATCCGACCTCGGATCTGGCATTCACAGCGCAAGAAATGCAAGGGGTCTACTCCCCACACAATAATTCACTAGTCATCACAATCACGATAGCAAAGTGGGGATTGAAGAGGTCATTGGTGGAAACAGGGAGTTTAGCCAATATCATGTTCTAGGAGCATTCCGCAGAATGTGGCTAAGGGAAAAGAGCTGAAGCCGCACAAGCAGGCCATGATCAGCTTCAGTGGTGTGCGGAGCTACCTAGTTTGGAAGCATCAGGTTGCCCGTGATAGCAGGGGAACCAGACCTAATAAGATCTAATGATGAAATTCATTGTCGTAGACATTCCCTCTGCATACAACGTGATTCTGGTCTAGCCTTGGCTACACTAAATGGGATTGTGGCTTCTTCTCGGCATCAATGCCTCAAGTATTTCACCGATAATAAGGCATGGGCTATCAAGAAAGATAAATGAACCACAAGAAAATGCCACTACATAACAATAAAGTAGTCAAGCAAATAGTTGTTTCGTCCTAAAAGCCCCATGAAAAACTAACAAGCCAAGAGCCCACTGGTCAGAGACTTAAGTGGAAAGAATATCATATAGAATGTTTAGAGAAGAATTACCAGTAAAGGTACTTTGTTTGAAAATGATGTCATGTCACAATAAACTCTGTATACAGGGGCAAACCTGGTATGACCAAGGGGACCATGATGGCGCACAACGGCCAAGTCTAGTCCTATTAAGGATGTCGACAACTCGCCATATATAAGTGACCTAGTCCACCTAAGGAACCACGACACCACAAAGCGAACCAAGCCAAGTCTTGTGATAGCTCCCCGCTCATGAATAGGCTTGGTCCGACCAAGGGATGTGATGGTGCACAGCGGCCGAGTCTAATCATATTAAGGATGTTGACAACTCGTCATGTCTAAGTGACCTAGTCAGCCCAAGGAACCACGATATCGCAAAGTGGACTGAACCTAGTCTCCTGATGGCTCCACACATGTATAGCCTGGTCCGACTGAAGGGCTAAGTCTAGTCCTATTAAGGATGTCGACAACGCCTTACCTAAGTGACCTACTGTAATATTTGTTTTTTTTTTAATTTGCTTGGGCAGGGTTGTGCTTAGTAAATGCGGTAGGGGCACATAGCCACTCACCCTTTAAGAGACAACCCCCCTTTTCTTTCTTATTCTTTCTTTTTCTTTTTTCAGGGAGCGATTTCTCCTCTCAACCATTCTTCTCCAACGAAAACTTTGACGGATTTTCCATTTTATTCCCCCAAATCTCACATCTTCTTCCTCATTTTTCTCCTCCCTCCTTCTTGCTTCAGTTTTCGGTTTAAAAATCAAAATTTTCATATTTGTGTGGGATTATTTGGTGTTGGTTTTGTTTGATCGATTTTCGTAGCTCCGATTAGCCGTTGAGGGGTTTTGTGGCGTCGTTTGGAGCCCTTAGACCCCACATGCAAGGGTGATTTCGGTGTTGGCCGGATTTTTCAAAAAATCAAGGTGCATGTTCATTTTGAGGGTTTTTCGGCGTGGATCCGGACTTTGGGTGCATGAGTGAGCTACACATTCGTGACTCCGAGTGTTCTTAAACCTATTTTCGGGCTGTTGTGCGGTTTGGAAGCAATCAAAACGGAGTAGGGAGGGTTTCGACGGGGTGTTTGCTGAATTTTTATTGCCTGTAATTTTTTCTTTCAGTCACGCGCCGCTTGTAATTTATTTATTTATTCAGTTTTCAGCTAGTTTGCTTACCTTCGAGTCCGCCTTGCAGTTTTAAAATTTTGTTTTTCAAGTTACGAGCTTCGACCGGTAGGAATTGGGTTCTGAAAACCATTCCGCCAGATGAATGGAACTATAATATTTATTTTGAGAAATAATTATTTAAAATCCTGAATTTAAGTTTTACATCATACCGTCGATTGTGTACAATTGAATCCAAATTCGAAATTCGGGGTTTTCAGATATTTCGATGATTGTGTTGGTTATTTGTGAATGAATTACGTATTGGGTTTTCTGAAAGCATGATATACTTTAATGAAATCGAATAGTGAATGAATTTTGGTGTGATTAGGCTTTGGTGTAATGACATTGGACTTGTATGCTTCGTTTTCGAGTTTGCATAGTATGTCATGTTTTACCGTGGATTGCCGAGTCTTGAGTATGTATGATAATCGACTCGAATAAAAGTATCGTGGTGAATTGGGTCATGTTGGGACCCTAGCATAGTCGTGGTTTTTATAAAATTACCGAATTGATTATGATTGCACGTCTATTACCTTTGATTATGTACAAACTCGTTATTTGTGCATGTGGATTCTAGTGTAAGTGTCTTTACCCCGCTATAATGCATGTTGTGCCGATGCTTAGGAGTTTGCTAGCATCGTGAGTTGGATGGTGCTCGAGATGACTCGCACCAGACATTGTGGACGCTATTGCATGTGGCAAGCTTGCTAAGGTGCGGTGAGCTCCCGCACGCATTGCAACTAGAGAGTGTAGTAGGACAGGTCCTGGAGGACGTGCTTTGGAGATTACTCGCTTTCCCTCCCAACGCACTTGAGTTTGATTGTGTTAGGTTGGTCGTGTTAGGCCAGTCGTTCGGGATGTTTGAGTTTGTATCCTGGCATATGGCACCCCATTAGGATACAAACAAGTCTGAAGTGGTATTGGTGCACGTTGTGGGGTGTGTCTGGCTGAGACACATTTGTAGGGTATGCGGATACCTACGATATGAGACACTTATACAAAATTTTACAGAATTTTTGGTTTTGGACTTGATTTCTATACCTAGGAGACTATGAAGAATTATGAGATTGTCTTTATTTTCTTCACTTGATATTTACCATGTTTGAATCACAGATAATGATCGGCATAATTCATAAACTTGTAGTTATTGTTGAGTCTAAAATGCTTGTGTTGGTGCTTGAACTTAGAACTATTATCCTTAGAGACACGGTGTGATTTAGACTTTAGAACTTGTTACTTATCCTTTATTGTCTAGCATGAATTTTCCTTGTATATTATTTTGTTATTTGTGTTTAGTTTGCTCGCACGCAGCTAGCTTTATGATTGCTGACCTCGCAAGGGGTGTGCTTCTATTGGAGTGCATGCCGTGTTGGCATTCCTGCTGATCGTGGCGCTTAGGCCTCGTTTTCCGTTGTAGGCGCGCTTTGTGCTGTTTGGTCGTGTCCACCCTGTACGGGTAATGTTTTGCTTTCTTCTTGTTATCAGGTGTACTATATTGTTATACTAGATGCTGTATATTGGTTTTGTCGCTATGACTCTGGCGGGGCGAATCAAATATACTTATTTTTGTTCAAATTTTTTCGTAGTTTTTATTTCCGTTTCATTCTCCGTATCAAGAATGTGTTATTTATGATGTTGTGGCTGGTTACGATCCGCCTGTATTATAGATTAGTTCACGCATCGACACTGCTGCAGATTTTCGTGGCTGGTCGGGGCGTGATAGAGCTTGTTCAGAACCATTGTTTACCGGTTCACATAGAACATCATCGCATACCACTTTCTTGAGTGAATTGGGTAGAAGATTAGGATTTTTGTTGTGTTGTTTGATGTATTGTATGTGTGTTTCTTTTACATAGAGGGAGTTTGGTGATGGCGTGTGGGTAAGAGATCCAGGGTGAGGGATCAGGCACTACTGGAGAGGATGTCTCTCGGGCTTTCGTGAAAATGAGACACAATGGGCATAGAATATGAGGCAGGGCAATCAGTCACAGGATCCGTTTACTCGGCGCAACAAGAATTTCATCATCTTGGGTGGTGAAAGATTTGATGGTACTAGAGATTCTCTAGCTTCGGATCGGTGGATCCTAAGGTAGAGCTCATATTTGAGAGGATGGTGCTGACACCTATACAGCGTACTGAGTTAGCAGAACACCAGTTTGACGGAGAGGCTATGTACTGGTGGGATTCAGTGAGGCAGAGCTGTGATGTGTCAGAGATGCAGTGGGATACATGTTGCCAGGTGTTTGAATAACATTTTATTCCTGATTCTGCCAGAGCTGAGATAGTGGACAGGTTTCTACATTACAGCAAGGCTCTAGATCTTTTTCTGAATACTTGGCCAAGTTTACACAGTTGAGTCGCTATGCCACTTGTTTTATAGATACTCCAGAGAAGAAGAACATGAAGTTTTGAGTGGTCTGAACCCGTTCCTAAAGAAACATTTGATGGTGATGATCGATCGTCCTTTTGAGAGATTAGTGGACGTCACTTGAGTCAGGAGCGAATGGATGTCGAGTGTAAACAAAAGACTTTGGTTTTGACGCGCTAGAGGTTCAGAACGCAGTCAGAGGTTTGGCCGAGGAAGCCAGACAATTGAGTAGGCACAACAGCCAGAGCGTGCCGCTATCCAGCAGAGATACCCTGGTAGGGGGGACCAGTTAGGACTGGCAGAGACCGCAAAGGTGACAGACGTCCCGATGAGATCATCGATAGCAGCAACAACAGAGACAACCTAGGTGGGGTGGTCAGACAGGAACTAGGAGCGGTTGCTTCACTTGTGGTCAGAAGGGACATGTAGCCCGTGATTGTCCAAGAGGTCAGACAAATCGATGGGAGCATGTAGTTTGTTATACTTGTGGACAATTGGGGCACTTTTCAAGACTTTTTCCTCAGAATAGGGATGGACCAGTACAACAGAGGGTGCCTCAGGGACAGTTAGCACTGCGACTGGAGTTGGTCAGAGAGTCCCTCTCCCAGTACCGCCTGTTCGCCTAACAGCTATTCTTGGTCAGGGAAATGTTGAGGGTATGTTATTATTTTTTTGTTGTAGTTGTGTGTGCCAGATGTAGTAAGATTTGTGTTATGTGCATTATGCGTAGGAAAATTGCATGTTAGTGTGTTGTTATATGACTCAGGATATATGTGTTGTGTGCTAGTTTTGTGCACTCATCGTCTTCCCAGTTGAGGTCTCTTTTCGATACAGAAGCATCTAGGTCTTTATTTCTAGACAGTTTGTTGTTAGAGACCGCCTAGAGGTAGGTGCTTTGTCGGCAGGCCCTTGTGCGTTGTTCTCCCTTGGGCAGTTCGGGTTTGGGTTGTGGAATATTGGGTCCCCGTTTCGAGTTTTTCCTTGTTGGGTACAACTTTGTGTTTTACTTTATTTTTTGGGTTTTGAGGGCTATCATTTGATTCTAGGGATGGATTGGTTGTCCAATCATCGATGATCATTGATTTCTTGCATAGGTCAGTGATGTTAGCGCATCTGATGCTTCGCCTCGTGTGTTGGCTTGTGAGCCCGATTCAGTTTCTATGATGTCGAGTTTCTTAGCTCTCTTGAGATTTCTTGTCCCGACACCAGCTTTGTAGAGGTTGTGTGTGAGTTACCTGATGTCTTTCAAGAGATTCCTGGTATCCCTCCTTATCGTGAGGTAGAGTTTTGGATTGACCCGTTCTTGGGTACTGGCACCTATATCTAAATCAGCGTACGGGCTTGCACCTAAGCATTGGAAGAGATGAAAGTGCAACTTGATGATTTGCTTCATAAGGGGTCTATTGTCTAAGCAATTCACCTTGGGGGAGTTCAGCAATATTTGTGTCAAGAAGGATGGATCCTTGAGGATGTGCATAGATTATTGAGATCTGAATAAAGTGACCATCAAGAATAAGTATCCATTGCCTCGAATTGATGATCTTTTGGATCAGTTGAGGGGAGCCGTAGTGTTTTCATAATTAGATTTGTAGTCTGGGTATCATCAGATGAGAGTTGAGGACACATTCGTTTCAATTACCGCTTTTCGGACCCGTTATGGCTTGTATGAGTTTCCAATCATGCATTTGGATTGACAAATGCACTAGCTTTCTTCATGGATTTGATAAATAGATTGTTCAGTCTGTACTTGGACAACTTTGTGTTAATCTTCATTGACGATATCTTAGTGTACTCGAGGAGTTTAAAGGAGCACAGAGAGCACTTTCGCATTGTTTGCAGATACTTAGAGAAAATCAGTTATATGCGAAATTCAGTAAGTGTCACTTTCTGAGAGCCTGAAGTTCCGATTTCTCGAGCATTTCATTTCTAGTGGAGGTATTTTAGTGGATCCCAAGAAATTCGAAGCAGTGAAGTCTTGGAAACGACTGAGTAGTGTGATGGAGATTTGTAGTTTTCTGGGTTTGGCTGGTTATTATCGACATTTTATCGAGAAATTTTCCCTGATTGCAACCACCACTCACTTAGTTAACTAGGAAGAATATTCCTTTTGTATGGTTAGAAAAAGTGTGAAGAAAGCTTTTTGAAACTTTGAAGCTTCGGTTGACTTCAGCACCAGTGTTGGACTATTCCGACACCTGGTAGCCGACTGGTGGTATTTACTGATGCTTTGCGGTATAGGATTGGGTGGAGTGTTGATACAAGATAAGAAGGTCGTAGCCTATGCATCTCGACAGTTTGAAACCCCACGAGCGGAGATATCTGACACATGACTTAGAGTTAACAGCCGTATAGTCTTTGCTTTGAAGATCTGGAGACATTATTTGTATGGTGAGAGGTTTGAGTTGTTCACAGATCACAAGAGTTTGAAGTACCTATTCACTCAGAGGGAGTTGAATATGAGGCAACAACGATGGGTTGATTTTCTTAGCAGTTATGACTTCGAGACAGAGCATCAGCCTGGTAAGGTCAATGTGGTTGCAGATGCCTTGATTAGGCGACATGCAGTGATGGCAACCATGATGATTCAAGAGTACCGAACACTTGAGACATTGGTTTCATTTGCAGTTCAACCTACTTTCAGTACAGAAGGCAGCATGATAGCGGGTTTAGCAGTTTATCCGCCGTTGATCAGTGGAGAGTGGTGGAGAGACAGACCTCTGATCCAGTGATTACGAGGCAGATAGTAGATTTGGTAGTGGACACATTAGATGAGTGCCCTACCGATTGGTCGATGGGTTCAGATGGAGGGTTGCGGTTTCATGGGTGGATTTGTGTTCCGCCTGATGAAGAGTTGCGAAGAGATATCTTACAGAAAGCTCATATATCTCGTTTCACCATTCACCCCGGTGGAACAAAGATGTATCGAGATTTGAGACGTTCTTTCTGGTGGCGTGGCATGAAGAAAGACATTGGAGAGTTTGTGGCATAGTGTGCGACTTGTCAGCAGGTGAAAGTCGAGCATCAGAGACCATCTGGGTTATTGCATCCATTGGATATCCCGATGTGGAAGTGGGAGTATATCACTATGGATTTCATCGATGAACTTCCACGATCGAGGAAAGGTAATGATCTGATATGGGTCATTGTTGATCGGTTGACGAAGTGTGCACATTTCATTCCCGTTAGTATGAATCAGACGGCAGATAGTCCAGCGGTGTTGTTCATTCGGGAGATAGTCCGCCTTCATGGGTCGCCTGTTTTGATTGTATCTGACAAAGATCCACTTTTCACAGCCCACTTCTGGCAGAGCTTTCAGCAAGTTATGGGTACTAGATTGGACATAAGTACAACTTATCTAGCACAGACAGATGGCCAATCTGAGCGAGTGAATCAGGTAGTGGAAGACATGCTTAGAACATGCATTTTAGACTTTGGGGGCAGTTGGGAAGATCACCTATCGTTGTGCAAGTTTGCGTACAACAACAACTACCACGTAAGTATTGGCTGGCACCGTTTGAGGCACTCTACGAACAACCATGTAGGTCACCTGTTTGTTGGGCAGAGATTGGAGAGTCAGTTGTGATGGGGCCGGATGTGATCAGAGAAACTACTGAGAAAATTGAGCTGATTAGAGCGCGTTTGTTGACAGCCCAGAGTAGACAGAAGAGTTACGCTGATAGGAGGCGTAAGAAGTTAGAGTTTGATGTTGGCGACAGGGTTTTTCTGAAAGTTTCCCTGATGCGTGGAGTTGTTAGGTTCCGAAGTCAAGGGAAGCTTGCACCGAGATATGTCGGGCCCTATGAGATTACTGAGAGAATTGGACCGGTGGCCTACAGATTGGCTTTGCCGCAGAGTATGTCAGGTCTCCACATCGTGTTTCACGTATCCATGTTGCAGAAGTGTTTGGTAGACCCGTCACAGATTATAGAGCTTGCTGAGTTGGAGATTTCAAATGAGTTGACGTATCCAATAAGGCCAGTAGCCATTGTTGATGATGATGTGAAACAACTTCATTGGAGGACAGCGAAGTTAGTGAAGGTTCAGTGGAGCCACCGAGAGGGTGACATGACTTTGGAGCTGGAAGACCAGATGAGACAGAAATACCCCGAGCTTTTCGCCTGGGTTTTCTTGTCGTGGCTTTGTCCGATCTCGAGGACGAGATCTCTTTTAAGGTGGGTATGATGTAATATCTGTTTTTTATTTTTAAATTTGTTTGGGCAGAGTTGTGCTCAATAAATGCAGTGGGGGCACATAGCCACTCACCCTTTAAGAGACAACCCCCTTTTTCTTTCTTCTTCTTTCTTTTTCTTTTTCCAGGGAGCGAGTTCCCTTCTCGACCCTTCTTCTCCAGCAAAAAACTTCGTCGGATTTGACATTTTCTTCCCCCAAATCTCACATTTTCTTCCTTTTTCTCCCCTCTCCTTCTTGCTTTAGTTTTTCAGTTTAAAAATCAAAATTTCATATTTGTGTGGGCTTATTTGGTGTTGTTTTGTTTGATCAGTTTTTGTACCTCCGATCAGTCGTTGAGGGGCCTTTGTTGCGTCATTTGGAGCCCTTAGACCCCACATGGAAGGGTGATTTCGGTGTTGGCCGAATTTTTTCAAAAAATCAGGGTGCATGTTCGTTTTGAGGGTTCTTTGGCGTGGATCCGGACTTTGGGTGTGTGGGTGAGCCGCACATTCGTGACTCCTAGTGTTCTTAGACCTATTTCCAGTCTGTTGTGCAGTTTGAAGGCGATCAGACCTGAATAGGGAGGGTTTTGGCGAGTTTTCACCAAACTTTGAGTTTCGGCGGGGTGTTTGCCGAATTTTTATTGCATGTAAGTTTTTCTTTCAGTCACGTGCCGCTTTTAATTTATTTATTTTTCCAGTTTTCGGCTAGTTTGCTCACCTTCGTGTCCGCCTTGCAGTTTTAAACATTTTCGTGGTCCCGCATTCGTTGTTTGCGAGTTAGGAGCTTCGACCAGTAGGAATTGGGTTCTGAAAACCCATTCCGCCCAGGTGAGTGGAACTATAATATTTATTTTGAGAAATAATTATTTGAAATCCCGAATTTAAGTTTTACATCATACCATCAATTGTGTACAATTGAATCCAAATTCGAAATTCAAGGTTTTCAGATATTTCGATGATTTTGTTGGTTATTTGTGAATGAATTACGTATTGGGTTTCCTGAAAGAATAATATACTTGAATGAAATCGAATAGTGAATGAATTTTGGTGTGACTAGGTTTTGGTGTAATGACATTGGACTTGTATGCTTCGTTTTCGAGTTTGCATAGTATGTCATGTTTTACCGTGGATTGTCGAGTCTTGAGCATGTATGATAATCGACTCGAATAAATTTATCGTGGTGAATTGGGTCATGTTGGGACCCTGGCATAGTTGTGGTTTTATAAAAATTGTCGAATTGATTATGATTGCACGTCTGTTACCTTTGATTATGTATAGACTCGTCATTTGTGCATGTGGATGTTAGTGTAAGTGTCTTTACCTCCCTATAATGCATGTTGTGCCGATGCTTAGGAGCTTGCTCGCATCGTGAGTTGGATGGTGCTCGAGATGACTCGCACCAGACATTGTGGACGCTATTGCATGTGGCAAGCTTGCTGAGGTGCGGTGAACTCTCGCACGCACTTGCCATTAGAGAGTGCAGTAGGACGGGTCCCGGAGAACGTGCTTTGGAAAATACTCGCTTTCCCTCCCAGCACGTTTGATTGTGTTAGGTTGGTCGTGTTAGGCCAGTCGTTCGGGATGTTTGAGTTTGTATCCTGGCAGATGGCACCCCATTAGGAAACAAACAAGCCCGAAGTGGTACTGGTGCACATTGTGGGATGTGTCCGGGTGAGACACATTCGTAGGCTATTCATATACCTACGATATGAGACACTTATATAGGATTTTTTGTTTCAACTTGATTGCTATACCTAGGAGACTATGAAGAATTATGAGATTGTCTTTATTTTCTTCGCTTGATATTTACCATGTTTGAATCACAAATAATGATCGGCATATCTCATAAACTTGTAGTTATTGTTGAATCTAAATGCTTGTGTTGGTGCTTGAACTTAGAACTATTATCCTTAGAGACTCGGTGAGATTTAGACTTTAGAACTTGTTACTTATCCTTTATTGTCTGACATGAATTTTCCTTGTATATTATTCTTTTATTTGTATTTAGTTCAGCGTGTGCTTCTATTAGAGTGCAGGCAGTGTTGGCGTTCTTGCTGATTGTGGCTCTTAGGGGTTTTCCTTTGTAGGCGCGTTTTGTGCCGTTTGGTCGTGTCCACCCTGTACGAGTATGTTTTGCTTCCTCTGTGTTATCAGGTGTACTATATTGTTATACTAGATGCTTGTATATTGCTTTTGTCGCTATGACTCTGGCGGGGCGAATCAAATATACTTATTTTGTTCAAATTTTTATCGTAGTTTTTATTTCCGTTTCATTCTCGTATCAAGAATGTGTTATATTGTGATGTTGTGGCCGGTTACGATCCGCATGTATTACGGGTTAGTTCACGCATCGGCACGCTGCGATTCTAGTGGCAGGTCGGGGCATGACACCTACTTTGCCTAAGGACTACTACACCGCGAAGCAGATCGAGCTCAGTCTTGTGGCACTCACCGCGCATGAATAAGCTTGGTTCGGCTAAGGGGACCGTGATGGCGCACAACAGCCGAGTCTAGTCCTATTAAGGTCGACAACTTGCCGCATCTACGTGTCCTAGTCCACCTACAGAACCACCGCATCATAAAGCGAACCGAACTCACTCTCGCAACGGCTCACCGTGCATGAATAACCTAGTTTGACCAAGGTACCGAGATGGCGCACAACATTTGAGTCTAGTCCTATTCAGGATGTTGACAACTTGCCACACAAGTTACCTACTCCGTTCAGACGAATACGACTTGTCCACAACCTAACTTTTGTTCAAGATTAGGGTTCATCATGGAAGCTTAGCCCATTCGGGCACAGACGACTTCCCGACAGCTCAACTCCTCTTCAGGGTTGATCCCATATACCACAGAAGTCCAGTCCATTCAAATAGATATGATTTTTCCATAACTGAACTCATGTTCAGGATTATGGTTCACCATGGAAATCTTGCCATTCGAACAAAGGCGACTTTCCGACAGCTCAACTCCTCTTCAGGATTGAGCCCATAAACTATAGAAACCTTGTCCATTCAGACATAAATGAATTCTCAATAACCTAACTCTTGTTCAAGATTAGGTTTCATCATGGAAGTCTAGCCCATTTGGGCATAAACGACTTCCCGATAGCTCAACTCCTCTTCAAGATTGAGCCCATAAACTACAGAAGTCTAGCCCGTTAGGGCAGATATGACTTCTCCACAGCTCAACTCCTCTTTAGGATTGAGCCTGTATACTATAAAAGTCTAGTCTACTCAGACGAAAGCAAATTCTTAACAACCTAACTTTTTTTTGATAAGAGTCTAGCCCATTTGGGCAGAGGCGACTTTTCCACAGCTCAACTTTTCTTCGGGATTGAACCCGGATACTATAAAAGTCTATTCCGTTCGGACAAAGACGACTTCTCCATAGCCTAACTCTTATTTAGGACTAGGATTCATCATAGAATTCTCTCAGCGCTTTGAGCATCGGCAACATATTTTTTAGTAGAAGATAGAGGGTCAACATCCGATCTTTGCTCAGCTATTGACCTATCCCGACTCTCCTTGACTTCTCTCAGTTCTATCGTTATGGTGGCTCGGGCAGTGAAGGCCTCGTCTAGACCTTCCTAGATCCTTCCCAACCGGGCCTCCAAGTCTTATGTAGCAGTCAACGCCTTGCCCAAACTCTTCCAAGCCTCGCCCAACTGAACCTCTAGATCGAACAAATCAACCAATTTCCTTTCCATCAAATCCACCTGAAAAAAGGCATCCGAAAATTGCAGTTGGTGCTTAGCGAACAACCTTTCCAGAGTATATACTATGTCTCGCAGAGACTTCACTTTGGTTCCCACCATCCCAGTATAAACCTAATGGGTCATCTTCTGGACAAAGAACACAAGCAGGGTTATGAACAATATTATGGCGAAGAATCAAACGACAGTCAGACAATTGCTGACTTATTTGCATCAGGTGCTTCTACCTTTGTTGACATGGTCCCTCACAAGTATCTTCTCTAGTAGGGGATGATCAACCACCAGGAAAGCCACTTTCACAAGAGTTGCATGGAACCACTCCTCTAGCCCACCTCCTGGTGCCACATATGTCGACTACTAGAGCTAAGATGCATAACGTTGGGAGAACAACAACAATGCATGCATCAGCATGAAGAACCATGGGGTCAGGGATCAGTCCGCCCCTTCTTTAGCAACATGAACGGACAGAGGAACTCAATGACTTCCTTCCCTTTGTCAACAGCAGATGGTAAGGAATGCAAACGAACTTGAGGATCTGGGTGGCAAGATGACAACTCGGACAGCTCACAAGCAACATCCTCCGGGCATGCTGCTCCACTATTGTAAGCGGATCCGGAGACGAGCCACACACATCATTCCTCAGGGTAGACAGCTCTGCAATCAGGTCAACACCAACAAAAATTCTCATGGTGTCCTGAAAAAGATAGTCGGAAGCACATTCAATCTGTTTTGTGTTCAATTTACTGGGTTGGACAATCTCAGCAGCACAAAAGAGATCTTCCATGGCAGACATTGGAGCAGGAGTAGGGGGAGGGAGCTTAGAAGACTCCCTTATAGCACACTAAAGATGACTATCACGCTCAGCCCTCACCTCCTCACCCGCACGATAAGGGACTATCTCTCGAGAGTGCTCCACAAGCTAACTTTTGAGCTAGACATCTAAGCAATCTGGATAGCCCCCACCTTGACCTTCTTGGACTTATGGGAGGGGGAGAGCAAACCCTTCACAATTTTTTTGTTGGACGAACAAGGCAGCTTCCCCTTTTCTTTTGCGTTCCAAGTGCTCGGACATCGGTCCCTAAAAAGGAATCAACATGAGCGTGCACGACTCTGACAGTCTCCCTAGTGAACAAACCACTCCGTTTGATGTTCTAGGCTTAAGAACATCTTAAATATGCATCAACGACATAGAAGAAAGTTAGCTTTTAGTTTCTTCTCCTCAGGAGAAAAAAACAACATAATCATGCCCTCTTATTTAATAACGACAAACCAGTCAGGCGATATTAGATGTTAAAAGCGAAGGGAATATAAGAAACTTACTAGGATTCCTAAAGCTGCAGATGATCAGTTGACCACCACACATGAAGTACCCAGATTTCAAGGAAGCAAAAAAATAGTACTTATGCCAGTTCTTCGTATCATTTGGAAGTTTGTCAAGGCAAGATGGCTTTACTAGTCAGCAAACACCATACTTGTTTATCTTAATGGAAGCCATTAAATGGATTAACTTAGGCTACATATGAAGCTCAACCTCCTTCACCCTAACCAGAACAACAATCAAAATCCTCCACCCATTTGGCACAAACTGGGTTGCGGCCTGGTACGACAAGAATTGCTAATGGTGTCAAGAATGGGGAAACACATGCCTACTTTGAACATGGCCTTGTGTAAACTGACATACCCCTCCTTTGGGGTTACCAAAAACTCACCCTCCTTAATAAGCGATAACCTAAGGTCTTTAGGAACCATACCAAGACTTCGGAGGTCAGCCATATCCCCTTCCGACATCAAGGGTTCCCCGAAGAATTCAAGCCAAGTCGCATGCCGCTCATGAGAAGATCTCGTAGACATGGTTTAATGGAGGTTTGCACTAGACCTTACTAGAAAGTTCTTGAAAAACTAGATAACAGAAACATGTTGCAGAAGGTGAAAAAGTCAAACTCTCGCAGAGCAGGCTTATATAAGTTTAGCATACAGGGGAAGTGATCACCTAACAGCTACATAAGCATTAACTGCAGCGCAAAAACAGAAAATGCGTCGAAAGACACCATTATGGCATCACGCAGTCCCCTATGCACAACTAGTTAAGTCCCTATATGCAGGCCCACTAACTAGGGGGGGGGGGAACTAATGAGACATCAAACAATCATCCGATCACACCCGTACATGTGGAACATTTTAACCCTAATACGAAGAGGCCTTAGCGCGATCTCAAACAAGTCCAAGCACGGTTCGGCCCAGCCTAGTCACCGTTCAACCCATAAGTCAGATGCCCAAGACCAGGTTACATGGGCCTAGCGTGGTGGAAATCTTGGAGCATGCCCTAGGACAATAAGGTATGAACACAGACTTCTGAGCTATCACAAGCCTTGGATCCACTTGCATAGTTCTCGACCCAATCAAGTGTTGGGTCTCAAATAGAGCCAAGTGTCGAAGAAACTCAATCATGGACGGGTAAGATTCTCAACAAGATCTCTTCCTCCATCACGCCTTGACGATAAAGTCAATGAAGGAGTAAAATATTCGCTATATGAGGTGAACAAAAGGGATTATAAAAATACGAATAACAATCTAATTTACAGTCTACATCCATTCTTACTCAGTCACCTGACTTTAGTATCGGAGTGTCTTCGACCACCACAATGGTAGTCATTGGCTCACTGTTGTTCATTTTTATTGGCCAGGAATTGACAAGGATGGATTTGGACGCATCAAGTAAGGTCCCCAAACATTTGATGTCAATTTTTGTGGTTTGGTAAGGCTTAGCTCCTTGAGAAAACATTGGTTGGGTCCTTGGATACCCCAAATTTCTTTATGCTGGTCCGGTCCAAGTTTGGTTCTAGCAGAGCTTTGCATCGTGCCTATAGGGGTGAAAGAAAAACAAAAAGAAAATTTCTAGTTATTATTTCTTCTTGCACCACCTATAAGAAATTATTTTATTCCACAACCCAACATACTAAAATGTTAGATAAAACAAAAGCCATCTCCAAAGAACTTGCACATCTCCAAAGACAACATGAAAGTTGAAGTGCTTCATGAATACTTGACTAAAAACTAGGTTAAAAAAAATAGTCTAAATGGTGACTGCACTAAGGGTTTGTTTGGTTGTTAGAATCCTATATCATGGAAATCCATGAAGGGACCACCTAAATCTAAGCTAATTTGAGCTTCACCCACCAATCCAGCATTAGATTTTATGATCAATGGTGGGAATGGAATTCCCATGAACATGAGAATCACATACTTTGGGGGGACCAAGGAGTGTGATTCCCATTTTTATGGGATTTCCACTCCCACCATTGATCATAAAATCTAATGGTGGATTAGTGAGTAAACCTCAAATAAGCTTAGATTTAGGTGGTCCCCTCATGAATTCCCATGACATAAGATTTCATGCAACCAAACACGCCCTAAGTTGCATAAGAAAACTATATCAAAGTTTCCTAATAAATACTTGCATCATTGCTTTATTTATATAGCCTTGAAGTTTTCAAACATTCTCTTGTCCCAAGCAATTCGCCCCTTTGCGGTTAGTTCACTTGCTTCGTATAGTTAGTTCCCTAAATAACATCAGCTATAAAGAAGAGCAAGTAATTTCATCATGAAGCATTGTACAACCAAGACGCCTAAGAAAATTAAAATTTACATGATTAAATATTGTAATATACGATATATTTATATATAGAATGGCTTACGTTTGGCAGAAGAGCAATTCAGGTAACCCCAAAAAAGCTAGTTCTATAAAAGTGGGGTTGAGAATGAATCTATCGTAGAAAAGACAAAAGAAAAAAGTTATTTTATAAGGAGTGATTCTATGTGTCGAGGGAAAGGGTGAGGAAACCAGCGAGGTAAACGAGGTGGCGGGGGGTGAACCGTTCACCCCCTCGAGATGCGCGCGCAAAAACATCTCGAGGGGGGTGAACGGTTCACCCCCCGCCACCTCGTTTACCTCGCTGGTTTCCTCGCTCTTTCCCTCGACATTTAGAATTTCTGTTTTATAAGTGACTGTTTTACGCTTTAGCAAAATAAAGTCATTTTTTTCTTGCTTTTTACTTTCACCAAAGCTAGTGGGTAGATCAAAGATTTTTTCCCCAGGGGGTCCAAGCCATATACGTCAAACATAATTCTTGAAAGGTTGAAAGATGTGTTCGTAAGGTTTGTTACAAAATTTTCACATTTAATTAAAAATTCTCTAGGATCTAACTTTAAACAATAAACACCTTTTTTTCCCTAAAATTTGACAATTGCAAAACCAAAAGGTCTAATATAAAGATAAATCAAAATCATATAAATTGTTAAAGATATTTTGTTTTCCTTCTTGAAAACTATATATTGTGATTTGTGAGTTTTTTTTTCTTCAGAAATTTGTTTATTTGGATATACTAATTAATGAATGTGTAGAGATTTTTTTTTCTCAAAATCAACATTTTTTTACCATGAATATTATGGGAGAAAATGATGTGATTTACTTAAATAGCTAAATAATAGTCTACACATAAAAAAATAACCTGTAGAAAGGGGGTTGCATAGCCACCTTCCGCCACCTAGATCTGCTCCTAGCCAAAGCGAAGTTACTTGTCACCACTGAACTTCGTTTCTTGCTTTGCCATTGTGGCTACACTACTCTCTACAATTACATGGGTTGTAAATAAAAAACATACATACGAAAGGGCAATAAAAAAAATCAACATAAAAGTGAAATAAGTGTGGAAAAGCAAGAGGCGGAGAGAATGGTTTTTTTCTCAATCTTAAAATTGTCATAACTATCTATTTAGTTTTCAAATTTTGGTAAACTTGGTATTCATGAACTGCATTTTTTAAAATCTTTGCAATGAAACCAATATTGATCAATACAAATGCTTAAAAATTTAAAGGATGCATTACTTATTAGAAAAAAATGTGTAATACATTTCACTTTGTCAATGTTTTTTAAACGAATGAGATGAACATCTCAAGGACATTCAAGCAAAGACCCCAAAATCCATATTTGTGGAGGAGTTATAGGGAGAACCCACTCCCACTATTTGAAAATGTCTTTTTTTTTCGGTAGCTTAAAATGTTGGCTTGGTTTTGACCTTAATGTCAAAACTCACTTTTTATCATACCATAGACACAGGTAATACATTGGTGGTAATATAATCTAACTGCATTATATCTTCATAGGGTTCAATCTCTTTGATAACTTAGTGAATGGGGTTTTGGGCTTGGAGTCCCCCAATTCCCTAATAAATATTAGTTAAAAAGATCCTACAAAAAAAATATATGTTTGTTAGAGCTCCGATTGAGCTGACATTTTGAGAAAATTATGAAAACGTGTTAAAGTTTTAGCCTGTTTCATCATTGTTTCTTGACTTTTGTGTTTAGATCTGTGCCATTAAAAATCTAGATGAACAATCCTTCTAGGTATTTAAGGACTACCCTATCAAGCGTGTATCATGCCTGGGTCGGTGCTCGCTTCATGATTAAGATAGATGAATCCAAAAAACATACATTTCATATCACATTTTAATGCATATCTAGGTAATTGCATGTCTAAATAGAGTGAAACTTCAATGCATTGTTTCTAATGTGAATTTGTAACTTTTTTTCAAAAGAAATTCAGTTCAAATGAAGTAGTTGATGGTATAGAATATTAGAAATAAAACATGAGTTGCATAATGCATGTGTCGCAGGGGGGGGGGGGGGGGGGGGGATTTCATACCCTAATACTGAAACTGAACAGATATCGCGCTATATCGCCATGGTCCAGATCAATTTTTTGTCAAATCAGTTGTGCAACTGAACTTGTACGGTTCCAGGTTTTGATATCCTAGAAAAACCGAACCTTGCCTAATAGTGTGTGTTGAATGATAACATTCTTAAATTATTAGCAAATACTTAGGTAAAAACTTTTATTTTTCTTAGATATATGCAATTTTGGATTTGGATCTCAAAGTTGTTTATGTTAATTGTGGTACCGGAAGAGGAGTGGTACCAGACCAAACAGACTGTGCAAACTCCTAGGCGTGTGCTCCTCCTTGGGCATCTTCAAAAACTGTGGCGCAATGTTTTGTTTGACTTGAACTTAATCCAGGAAGAATATTAAGTTGGAAATAAAAAGTTGAAAAGTTCTTATTTCTGTTTTTCTAACTTTACTGAAAAAAACTCTTGAAACAGAAAATAGTCTCTATTTATAGACTCATGCCTCATGGTTAGATGATTGAGATGAAACATTGAAAATCCAACGACTTTGACTTAACTCCTTGTGTTGACGACCCTGATTCATTTGCTTGACAAAAGGAATGTGATTTTATGAAATATGTCTAAATTTCACAAACTATTTCTTATTTTTGGAGTTAATGAAATATTTTTTGAAATTTCATTAAATATTTATATTCGTCATTAGGCGACTCTCAATCCCTATATGTTTTAACCAACTAGAACCTTAATTTGTATGATACTAAACTCTTTTAAGACACTTTATGTAATATGTGAGACTTTCAAGTGCATAACTACCCTAGCCAAAAAAAATGGTTGACTGGCTTGGCTGCCTAGAATTGTTGTTACTTGAAATATTAACTTTGTAATCACTACCAAAACAATTTATTTATTTATTTTATGTTTTTCTACTTACAACTACAACATTTGTTTAAATAAAGAGATGCATTACCCCCTACCGGTTTGATTAGATGTGGCTAGTAGGGTAAGAGCATCTCCAATTTTATGGTGGAGTACTACTTTTGGCGGTCCACTGGTGCAGACCTAGTTTTATAAGGGAGCTAGAATTGGATTCGCCATTGGTCGTGGGTGGTGTCGGCTGAACGAAGGTGAGGTAAGTGCCTTAAGAAGGGAAGAAATTTAGGCATAAGTGAAGTGAAGTGAGGTTAAGGGGACTCGAAAAGTCAAATAGACTTCATTCTAAAACAATATGAAAACAAAATTTTATTAGTAAAACAAGCAGCAGTAAATTAGGTTGAAAGAGAAACTTAAGTTGCACTTGGGTTTTATTCACAACAGTCGTATAAATTGGCCCAAGCATTATCCTTGCTCCTGTGGTGCTAAAATCTCAAGGGTGTCAATAGTTAGTCTATCTCGAAAATAAATGTGCTTGTGGGGAATTGAACTTTTGTACGGTTATTTATACAGTGAGAAAGCTAGATCATCAACCTCAACAAATAAATAAAAATCAAACGTCATTTGATTTTATTTACTTATTAAAAAAAATGGTGCTCTTATGCTTAGATGTTGTCCATTACCTACTAAATCCCATTAAAAGAGAAACAGATCTCCTGAAATGTTTACCTGAGCTAAAAGCTGCTGGATGGCCAAACATGCAAATAGATCACAGGAAGCTTTGATGCTTAATTTGTCCAAGTAAAAACAGTTTCACATGGCCTGTTTGATGTTTGTTCCACCATTCTTTAACCTAAATTACCTTATTAATTAAAGGACATTGTTTTACTTTGAATTGAGCATTGAAAGATTCACCGTCTCTCATGGATCTCACTCTCACACAACCCTTTGCATTTTTTTTTAACAAACACTCCATGGAGCATTCATTAACTATTCAGTGATATGTTGTTATCTTTACCCAAAGTAGTATTCCGTACAAGTCACTAAATTTTCCTTTTGGCATCGTCACTTGGAGCACAAATGACGAATATGATCTTTATGGATAGAAACAGAAGTGTGATGGAGTTTTTCCCAAAAGGGAGGTTGGAGCTGGCAGGCCCAGGCAAATATGCACACCATTGGATGGCAAGTCACTTGGGGGTGCAGCACCAAGGAGCACGGTGAGATACAGAAAGCGAGATCAAGTGTCCATACTCTGAAAATGATTCATGTCGCTTCTCCCTCTACAAAAGTGGCAAGGTTGGGCATAATGAAACTTTCTTTACCAAGTGAGCAAGAGGTGTAATCAACCAGGCGAAGATGAGCAAGCTGCACGAAAATCTCAAAGGCCATGTTAACTCGGTCACAACTGAACTCGAGCATTTGTAAAAGCGGGTGGTCAATAGACACCAATATTTACTTAGATTCTAGATATACAGTATTAATAATTCCTCTTATGTAACATATTAGTTTATCATATGTTGGACATGAACTATAGTATAGTCCTTCAAACTCTATTGTTCTTTCTGCAAACATTGTTATGTTTTACACAAACTCAGAATATTAAGGTTTCTGTGCTCCACATACAAAAGATAAAACTTTAAAACCCATTTCCATATCCCCTCCCTATTTTTCAGAACACTATGGGCACAGTTTCAGTCACTTCCAAGAATGCCAGACATTGAGAAGCCTTTACAATGAGCATTATACTGAAAAGCTTCTCTGCCATGCAGCTATCCAGAAAGATCATGCCATTTATCAGCAGCTTCTCTGGCATGGATAACTGAGGCAGACTAGTCATTCCTCATCTTCGAGACATCTTGGTCCAGAGGTAGACCACGAAGAAGCAAAATAGTGCAAACAGTATCACATGCAAGACATGATTTGAACCCTGTTGAATGATGCTTTTGTTCAACCTCCTCATGTTGTTCTTTACTCCTGCCTGAGCTTTAATCATTGTCATTTGCTGTCCCCAGAAGCAAATGCAGCAAAAACTGTCAGCAAGTAATCTTGGTTTTTCCCTACCATATTAGTTCTACAATCTAGCCCTCAAAGACAGCATAGAATCAATCCATATCCGCAAATATCTACTATGCTTAGCAGAAAGAAAATTTTCACATTGTGGTCTGTGGTCTGTGGTCTGTGCCCTGTTATGGTCTGTAGTCTGTCCCATGCTATATGCCCCTAAGACTGTTGCATGGAACCTATAAACTCATATCTCAAGGAAATTTGACGAAAACTCAGACCCCATCTCAACGACACAACATTATGATGATCAGCAAAGTGAATAGCTTACAGGAACAACCACCATATTGTGAGGTATAGCTCAACATCGAAGCTTGACCTCCACTACCTACAACTATGGAGCATATTCTATGGAAGTATTACCTGGTAGGAGATATTGGAGAAATTATGGAGCCAGAATTAAGGGATTACGGAGACATTGAATAAGAAATCTTCTACTAATTGCAAAAGAAATATAAATAAGACCCCTTCACAAAATACACCGGCCACTGGAGATTCCAGTGTGAAGTGGAAACATTGAATTTGCAAATAGAGAGACAGAAGGGTGTTTAGGGGCTTCAATCTTACGGAGACTTTAACTATGACATTTTTCTAATTCTTTCAAGTATTTCTGGGTTTTAAAAGCTTGGAAATTACTGCTCCAAGTTTTCCCATAAGCTGGTCAATTTCAGGAAAATCACCAACTCTATCTCACCTTCAACTGCACAGAGACAGATAACCAAGAGCAAATTGCAGACCATATCATCAATTTCTACAAAGAATTCTACACTGAAAATGACTCTTGGAGACCCACCCTAGATGGTCTACAATTTTCCAGCATTTTCATGTGATGCCAAGGATCAGCTTCAATGCCACATCTCTGGAGTAGAATTCCTTTCAGCTCCCAATTCTCTTCAGTAGGATGTAGCCCCTGGTACAGATGGATATCCAGTTGACTTCTATAGCAAATCATGGGACTTCTTGAAGGAGGATGTATTTGAAGGTGGTTCGCGAATTCAATATGAATGAATTCCTTGAGTGGGCTTAACACCACTCATCATTTGGTGCCAAATAAAGCTGAAGCTTCTAGGATTGAGGACTTCAAACCCATCAGCCTGATCCCTTCAGTTTGCAAGATTTTATCAAAGGTTCTTTCCTCTCGGCTCAGCTCCATCCTCAAAAGATTTCATATCTCCTTTCCAAAGTGCTGGAGTTGACAAAAGGCAGCTAGTTGATGGGGTTCTTATTGGTAATGAGATAATTAATTCCAGGTAAAAGCAAGGTAGGGCTGGTTTGATGCTCAAGGTGGACTTCTACAAGGCTTTTGACTCTATTGCCTGGAGCTATGTTGCATGTAGTTATCTTCATGACATGATGGCTAAGTTTGGCATGTGACCAAAATGGATTAAATGGGTGCAGACCATCCTATCCACAGCCTCCTCAATTTCGATTAATGACACTCCCAAGGGTCACTTCAAAGCTTTTACGGGAGTCAGACAGAGATCCCCTGACCCCTTTTTTTTATCTGAACTGCCCAACTCACTTCCATGGTGTTAAAAGCTGAGGAGCTTGAGTTGATCCATGGGTTTATAGTCGGAATGGTACTCCTCCTATTTCAATACTCCAATGCACAGATAATACTGTCCTCTTCTTTGAAGCAGATGAGCAAGTCAAAACCATCAAAGAGATCCTTATCTGGTTTGAAGTGTGTTTGCGTATGGAAGTAAATCTTGCCAAGACTAAGCCGTGTGTCATTGGTGATGTCTCCCAGATTCAGCAATGGGCCTCAACATTGGACGGCAGCATTAGTTCTTTCCCATGCACCTACTTGGGGCTTCCCGTAGGAGCAAAATACAAAGACACTAGTGTATGGGTGGAGACCGTGGAGAGGACAGAAGGTAGACTAAACACCTGGAAGAAGAAATACATAGCTAAGGCAGGAAGTACAACTTTGATTAAGAAGTATAGCTAGCATTCCAGTCCTTATGCTCTTCATATATTCCATTCCAAACTGTGTCTGGGAAAATTGAAAAAGCTACGAGAAACTTATTGTGGGGAAGCACCTCATTGAAGAAAAAATTCCATCTCCTCAACTGAAAAAGTTTGTCAACCAATAGAGAATAGGGGTTTGGGGATTAGAAGGGTCAAAAATTTGACAATGCTCTACTCATTAAATGATTTGGAGATTTGGGGTGGAAGTGGATGCCCTTTGGAGGAGGGTGACTGCTGCCAAGTAAGATGCCAGCCAATCTGATTGGTTTGCCTAGAGCTACATTACCACTCATGGTTGCCCATTATGGAAGAGCATCATGAACCTCAAAAAAATTTCAGCTAACACTATATTTGAAGTCCATAATGGCAAGATATCTTTCTGGGTGGATATGGGACAGACTTCTCAGCCTCTAAAATTTCAGTGTCCAGCCATTTTATGCAGGGCAAAATCCGAGAGTTCTACAAATCTGATGTAGGACTCACCCCTCATGGGACTTCTAACTAAGAAGAAACCTCAATGATTGGGAGTATCCTCAAATGATCAACTTGCTGAGGTAGAGCATATTCAGCTTGACAATGAGGCTGATACTTGGCTGTGGAAGGTAAGAAAGATGGCTTTGCAGTTAAAGAGTGCTACAAACTCATCTGCCCCTGTTGCCGCCAGTTGAATTTTCTGAGCAAGTGTTGAGAATACACAGACTCCACAATCTCATTTGGGTAAAAGATGTTCCTGCAAGGGCTTGTTTCTTATTGGGCTGCCCTTCATGGCAGGCTCTTAACAGTTGACAACATCAACAGAAGAAGGTTGATATTACATAACCATGATGTTCTCTGTGGCAATGCCCAGGAAAGCATTGACCACTTGTTTTCTATTGTCCCTTCTCACGGGGAGTATGGAGAGAATGTATGCAAGAGTTCAGAATTAATGCTCCTCCCTCCACTTCCATCTCAGTGGGAAGAAGTGTGGTCCTACTCCAACTTGGGAAGTTTAAACTTATCTCTGACAGGCAAATGGGTCCCACAAACAAATATAATTCCAAATGTTTATGAAGAATTCCCAATAAAGTTGACGGAGGGCCTACTAAAAAGATTGAATAAATTAGATCTCCACTTTCAATTCTTCATGTCTCTCAGGATTTGCACAATTAAATTTCGGTCATAATGTTATTTTTCAGTTAAAATCATCCTCAACCCTTTATCAACATTATCATTGCATATGCAAATGGATAAAAGGTGTATATACATAAATATCACAGTATGTGATATAGTAATTTCTATTAATATTATTTGAATACTTGTAGATAAGTATTTATATTTTATAATGATCGTGATTGCGATAACTAATTATCTGCATACTTGATTATTGATTTGATATGTATAATTCCTTTTCATTTTTTCAATATTCTTTTTGGATAAGTTCCTCAGGTCTATAACTAAGCTCATATGCACTTTGCAGGTCATACAAAACGGGATGGATAGTTATGGTGCTTGGCTCTGAAAATGCACAGGGTTGTCACTGCAAGATGCTTTCTTTACTCTCCCCCTACCTCAATGTCCATGTGAGTACTATAGAGGAAAATTCAGATTTTAAATCACCAAAGAAGTGCACCATGGGAGACAGAAGACGCTGACTGCCATCATCCCATTTCTCGTCTATTTGGTTATTCTCTCATTGCATTTTCATTTTTTTCCAAATATTGTTTATAAGAAAATAAACAATGCGTAATTAGGTACCTGAGGTTTTTTGTTTGGGTGCATAAACATATATGTGGAGTATTCATGCAATTGAGTACCATTATAGTAAATGATAGTGTGTATTACAAATTATTTGAGTTAGAAATGCTTATTTGTAGATGAAAACACATTATGACAGCTACAACATGTTTTAATGTTGAAAACATGGGATACTTTGACCAAAATTTGTGTTACATAAAAATTGAATGCTAACCTAACGCGAGAGAACTGCCAACTATATGAAGTCATGTTGCAACCTATTAGCATGTTGACGGCATGTCTTAAGTGAAACATGGGGGGGGAGAGTACCAAAGATTTGGATTCATGAATACAAAAAGAAAACAATGATAAACAAAGGTTTATGGGTGAGGGTTGTAGGCATAAAAAAGCCCTGAGAGGCATTATGATTGACATGCCACAAGGAATTTGGGAGACTTTGTAGTCGTGCCATAGGTACGGGTAACACACTAGTATGTAGACACACAGCAACAAGGGCAACATATTTTAATTCCGCTTTGGTCCTTTAAACCAATCCAAGGACCTGCAAAATCATGGTGGTGTTTATCGGATCAATATGCAGCAATGTAGGTATCATCTAGGCAAATTAGTTTCCAGACGTATGTATAAAAGTCTCCTGTGTGCGTATAAAAGTCTCCTGTGTGAGCTTTGAGCATAATCATTTGTGGTTGTCCTGAAAGTTCCCAGCTGATTAAATAGCTTTAGTCCAAACAGGAAAATTAAATAGCAATCAGCTGGGAACTTTCAGGACAACCACAAATGATTATGATCAAAGCTCACAAAGGAGACTTTTATACATGCGCCTGGAAACTAATTTGTCTAGATAATACCTACATTGCTGCATATTGATCCAATAAACACCACCATGATTGGGCAGGCCCTTGGATTGGTTTAAAGGACCAAAGCGGAATTAAAACATGTTTCCCTTGTTGCTGTGTGTCTACATACTAGTGTGTTACCCGTACCTATGGCACGACCACAGTCTCCCAAATTCCTTGTGGCATGTCAATCATAATGCCTCTCAGGGCTTTTTTAACCCTCACCCATAAACCTTTGTTTATCATTATTTTCTTTTTGTATTCATGAATCCAAAACTTTGGTACTCTCCCCCCATGTTTCACTTAATAAGACATGCCGTCAACATGCAAATAGGTTGCAACATGACTTCATATAGTTGGCAGTTCTCTCACGTTAGGTTAGCATTCAAATTTTATGTAACACAAATTTTGGTCAAAGTATCCCATGTTTTCAACATTAAAACATGTTGTAACTTGTCATAATGTGTCTTCATCTACAAATAAGCATTTCTAACTCAAATAATTTGTATTACACACTATCATTTACTATAATGGTACTCAATTGCATGAATACTCCACATATATGTTTATGCACCCAAACAAAAAACCTCAGGTACCTAATTACGCATTGTTTATTTTCTAATACACAATATTTGGAAACAAACGTAACAATGGTTAAGTCTCATACTAAACATCTTATTCTGTCGGTTTTTTAGGCAGGGCATCTGGATCTTAAGGGAATGAATTGGGAAATTTTCATTGAGGTAGCTCTAAAACTTTCTAAGGACATCAGAAAGTATTATATCAACATAATCATATATTTTTTGAAAATATAGACGGAGAAGTCAAACATGTTTTAGGTAATATCTTTAGCTTTGTACCAAACAAAGCTTGATAAAAAAATGTTTGCTAAGGTATGGACAAAATAGGATTTGAATGGTGAAGTAAAATTTATTTGCTTGGCCCTAATACTTGGGATTAAAAGGGATGATGATCATAATTTGCACTCTCTAGAATAGCTGATACTTAACAGGGTAACTTATAGGTTGATCTCTCAAGGGTATTACAGTATTACCGACTAAATCTTTATTTACCAATATAACTACCAATTATGAGATAATTCTCTATTTCTTATAAGCATTAGATCTGATGCTAGTGGCCGGTCACTCGTCATTCTATTGTGAGTCTCAACAACTACGATAAGCTATCCAATTCATCTAACTTTTCTACCCTATAACAAGTACCCTTGTTTAAAGCCCACCTGTCAACTCAGGCCAAACTAGAAGTACAAAAGAAAAGAAATTCATGATGGACAAAAATGAAGGGTGTACTATGTATTCATGATTAGGCCATTGATTCATATAGCAATGGAGATTGAAATAGTACCAGCTGTGAAATGAAGTCACTCTGAAATTTTGTTTCAGATTCTATCTCTTGGGCCACCTGCATGCATGATGAGATGGGAATAAGAGCTCATTGGAAAGAATGAAGAAAAATAAAAGTCATATTTATAAAACAAAACTGTGAAACATGCAATGGTTATGAATTTTTAGATATGGCATTAACCATACCACCAGCATTTAATCAAGCGTAATATGCAGTTAATCAATCCAGCAAAAATGACACAGTTAAAGAACGTCGAGATATCCTTGGATTGGTTAAAAGTTCAGCAAAAATTAAGTTCATGAAATGTAGCCAAAGAGAGAGTAATTGTTGCAACTAAACCATAAATACAAATCAAGAAATAGAAGTTTCAAATGCTGATAGGTATATACAACACTATCATAACAGGACTATGAATTGTTTAACTAGGCATGAATATGAATGATTAACCAAACATTCCTACTCAAGGTGGAAATACTTGATAAGAAATAAATTTTGAAGACGTCAATGCTGAACCAGAAGTTTGTAGATACCTTATAGACTCCCTGAGTCATAAACGATTGATAGATGAGAAGTAGCCTTGTATCTGGTTTGTAACAGTCCAATAATTTAGGATCTTGTAAATGTTTTGTTTTGTTTGGATTAAATATGTCATGGTCAAAATTTGTACTCAGTTTTGAAATTTTGAGAATAGAACTGAATTGAGTTTTGAAGCTTTGTCAAATCGAGCTTCTCATACTTGTTTGTTTCCGCTGAAACCTATCAAGGATGACACCTAAGGGAACTAGAGTCAATGCAACAAGGATAGAATACATGGAGAAAGACCTTGCAGACATCTTCGAGCAGTTAGTTTTTGCCTTGGTTTGTCAAGAACTTGCAACTATTTGTCAAAAATCACGGTGTCAGGTTGGAGAAAGAGATGAGACATTGTCTGAATAAGAGGTGAACCATAATGTTGTTGATTGGGATAAAACACCTCCATTTGATAGCTAGAATGTAAACCTAACTTGCAGAGTCAAATAATCAGGTTATCGATAAGTTGTTGCGTCATGAGACCATGAAACCCTGCAATACTAATTTGGAACAAAGTATCCACACTCATTAGTTTGCAACAACATCCTTTACGAAGAAGATCGAAAGAAAATATAAAAACAGGTATGTTTGTGGACAACCCTATTTTCCATGATTTTTCCCAATTTCCTAATTCTCGAGCTCCTGGACGCAAGAACTTTTTCACGATTTAGGCAAGAAATGAAAATTAAAAAAAATAAAAATTGGGTGAACACCCTCAACCCACACAAACTCAAAGGAAAAGAAAATGTAGAGAAGAAGCACAAATTAATAAAGCAAGTCCTCAATGAAGAACACCCCATCAATCACCACCAGGTCATACATATCCACATCGTCGTCGAACAAGTCGAGACACCCCACATCGCCATTCATCATCTCCTCATCTGAACTATAGAATCACCCAAGTCGCACCACCATCGGCATCAAGAATTTGATCGCCACCACCCACGTCATCAACCAACAGTTCATCAGGTCACCACCACAATGCATCGCACCAAACTGAATCATTCATCTAGTTCATTTGGAGAAGAAGTTCAAATTAGAGGGGGATTATTGGTATCCCAATAAGTAGCTAGTACAACCACACGTCTTTTGATGAGGAAGTTGTCACTCGCTATAATAATAACCGAGTGCGACCACACATCTATGACACTTCTTTAGATGAGGACCAAGCTAATGCAAAATCACAATCTAGATATGTACCACCTCAGGTCATGACATGTACCACCCCGGAAAGAGATTATGGCCCAGTGTGACAAGGCTACATCTCAAACAACTCATGTCCCTGCCACAACTGCTAAATTGGTTGTGCGTCCTCTTGCTTACAATCTAAACTTCAAGTGTTTCGGATATCAACAAGTCATCTTCATCGAGATTGCCTAAAAGATAAGCATACCTTCATTGCAGATGGAGTTCTACCACTCCTCGGGATGGCATCCCTGATCAGAAAGCACATGAGCACATCGCATTGGTCGTTGACACCTTCGGATACACTAGCTAAGCTCGAGGACGAGATTTTTTTAAGTAGGAGAAAATGATGGAATATGAGGTATTTTTCTTTACTATTTTTTAAATAATTGGCCCTATCAATGTTAAATCCCATGTAGGAGTACAAGTCAAAATGTCCAATAAAATTAGGGTTTTGTTTCATTTTATTAAACAGGTCATTTACAAAGTTTTGCAATCAATTTTGAAGTTTGGAAAATAGAACTGAATTGAGTTTTAAAGCTTTGTCAAATCAAGCTTCAAATATTTGTGTGTCTACTTTTGCAGAAACCCATCACTTTTCCTCCAATTTTCCTTCGTATGGATAAGTATTATTTATTATCATCAAGGTTAAGAAAATAACACTTGCGATTTAAGAAAGAGGAAAAATCAAAGGACAAGATAACCAAGGATGAGTAGATTGCCCACGCCTTAAAAATTCAAATGGAGTGAAGGGAAAGCCCAACCACAGAGAGGAGATTCATACAGTTGAACTCTGCATCTCTCCTAGGATCAACACTGTCGCAGTCAGGTGAAAGAGATTGATTCAATAAGAAAGGAAATCCCAATGTCATGAATCTCCCTGTGATCTTCGAAACAAGTATGTAAGGTCTTCAGGTTTTGTTCCAACCCTTTTGATAGTATCTCCATTTTTCTGTTTTTTTTTTAAATCCAACGAAAGCAAGTTTAGGTGAAAAAGACTTTCCCAGAAGACTTGATAAACCAGCAAATTTGATCCACAGTCCCATGTGTATGTGTCCATTGCCAAAGTATGGACTTGACTTGTAGAATCAAGTGATGATTGTCTTGCCTAAATTCTACTACTTTATTTCAAAATGATCCAAGAATGGCATGTGGGAGCATCATCCACAACAACTTCCAACACGATACCCCTAAATCATAGTTATCAAAACATTTATCTTATCTTGTATCAAAAACCTAAATTTAAGATACATGTATCGTAACATATGTTATATCCTATATCGTAAGATACAATAGAAAGTTAACATCTAAGCATATAAAAAGCCATAAATACGACTTATTCAAGCAAGGAGGTCCCATAAACACTTTCATTGATACATGCCTTGTGTGACATATATTAAGAAGTTATTACTTATCATCCATCCATGCATTCATGTCACTTGTACAAGAACGGCACATCCATGAATCATCTTTGATGAGACATAAAATAGTTACTCAATCACAGACGTACACGTGGCATGGGCTAACCCTAGCACGTAAAAGGCTTCAACGCAGTCTCAAGCGGACCCATGCGCAAGACTACTATTCAGCCAGTAAGTCTGGTCTAGGACAATAAGACCCGAACAGTGAATCTCCGAGCTTTCATAGGCCCGAGATTCACTTGCATGAAATCAGCTCTAGCCCAATCAATCATTGGGTCCTCAATAGAACCAAGTGTCGAAGTACTAAGTTATGCACATGTAAGATCTTATGCGAGATCTCCTCCCTTCATCACACTCTCGATTGCAGGGACAGTTAGGGAGAGAAGGCTCGCTATAAGAGTCGATGAAATGAGGAAAAAAGGTACGCACACATGACACTGCAATTTTACATTCAATCATCACTCTTTCTCGAACCGTTATGTGACTTAAGCATTGGAGTGTCTTTGGTCACCACAACGGTGGTCCTAGGCTTAACTATTACTTTGCTCATTTTTGCAGTTAGATATCATCGAGATTGACAAGGACAGGTCTAAACGCATCAATCTTATATCGATATATTGTAAGACATATGTACCATATCGATTAGGCTTAGATACGACATGTATAGTATATCATATCGTATTTATCGTAAGATATCAATAACTATGCCCTGAATCACCTTTTGCAAGTGAAACTCCACGGAAAAATAATTCCATAACACTTTCCCTGATTCACAGGCAAGGGCGAGAAAATGATATTTTGCATCTTCATAACTATTGCAAGTAATTGCATTAGTATCCACATATAAATGTATATTCTAGGGTTACCTTATTCACCCAAACACCACTAATCCTGCTCTGACCAATGTTGTCACTCGGCCCACATAATCAAAAAAGAAAAGGAAGAGGATGATCCTTATCTAAGTACATAGAGTCTACTTCTAAAGAACTTCACGCAGGGCAGAAGGAGAAGTAGAGCTAGGTCTCTATTTTTTTGAAGCGAAGCGCCAGGAGTTGAAAGGTATACATGTCCGCCTTAAAGCACCTCAAAATATAGATTGTCTTCAAAAGCCACAATGCCTTATTAGAGACACTATGGAATGCTCTTGCCTAATAGAGTCCATTCATATTTTTCTTTTTATACTAAGTACAATATAAACTTATGAAACCCACTAATTTAGACGGATGGGAACACTGAATCACAAACCAAAAATAAGTTTTTTTTTTATTAAGGCTCTAGCGAAGCTATGCTGCGACTCCGCTAAGAGTGACTGTCAACCTAGCCATCAGTCTCAACTGGGGATAAGTTTTTTATTTATTTCGAAGGTTCCAATTCTTTGCATGACCAATTGATTAAAATGACATCTTAAATACATGCAAATTGGTACTGTGGAAACAGGATTGAGAGCCACCCAGATTCTAACAGGTCAACATTCCAGTTATCTTCAACAAACAATTTACCCAACATATAAGTCTAGATATTGTGTGGACCACTTTAGTACACTCTACAAGATTATGATACATGACAGTTATCTAGGCTAATATTGTGGAAATCGACCAATATATGACCATGAAGCCAACCAATCAGATGATACAAAATTAACGACTCAATCAAGAACACATCAAATATTAAAGAACCGCTCAACAACTAAAGTACACCTACAACATGGAGCACAAGAAAGATGGAGCCACTATTGAAAAAATCAAGGATTATTAAGAAAATTAAGGACATGGGATGAACCTAGACAACTAACAACTTATCGTTGATTTACATGTAACCTAAACGATATACATATGGAGCATGGAAGATAAGCAAGGAGAGACCAAAAGTCCTACAGAAATGAATGAACAAGAATTGCAGAGAAGAGAGAATTTATAAAGAGGCCACACCAAAGGAGAGATCATATTTTCAAACCAAAAGCCATGATGGCTAGATTGTAACCCTATTTTCAATATAATGGAAATGGCTCCATGAGCCAGGGGAGTACCCAACCGTTTCCAAGGAACCTCGCCAACAAATTTCGTCTCTTCTCTTTTTATTTTGCTTTAATTCCATTAATATGTGCATTTGCTAATTACTTATTTTGTCAAATCAATTTAGGCCTCAAACACATTGCACAATAGTGTCAGGGGGATCCAAAATTGGCCCAACAGATATAACGAGCATGAAAAGAAGCCTCTTAAATATTCAGAAGTCAGAACTCAGAAGATGAATATGTGATAATCAGGTGATCTCTCAGTACCAAGCAACCAACCACCATTTGCAATATATGGGTAGTTGATGGGGTCTTCTTATGTGCATGCAAAATTTTCAAAGCTTTCTACAAAGTGGATAGGAGCTTCATTGAATAGATGTTATCCAGGCTAGGTCATGGCTCCAAATGGAAATGTTGTTTGACAATAACCTTATCTACCCTCCTTCTCTATCAACACCTGTGAATCACCAAAGGTTACTTTACAACCTTGTGCAAAAAAAAGGTCACTTTACAAGCTCAAGAGGTATCAGATGTGCATTGAGAATGGGGCGGCCTTGACAAGCATGATACTCAAAGCCAATTATGACGATGGTACTACGATTCGATATTACAATGTACAGATGATTTTTAGTTCATAGGGGCAAATATCAAGTAAATCATCTGATTTGGTTCTATGATTCAACCAAATGGTATACGCAAGTTTGTAAACCCACGTGCAGATGCTGGCTGGGCATTCATAGATTAAAATATTTACACGCTTTGCTAGGGAAGTGGATCCGCCTTCGAGCAGTAGAACAAATCAGTCAAGGAGGCAGGCAAGTTAAAGAATTAATGAATAAAATTTGTATCTGGAAATGGACCAACCATTTCTCTTGTTAATGTATCTCAGAAGGGGGTCCGAGAAATGGACCATGAAAAGGGGTAAAAACCAAGGGAATTTGTGTCTTAATCCATGTTCTTCTCTGTGTACATCCCCCTCTTAAGTGTTCAACCGATTGATGGAACACAAAATCAACCAAGATACTTGAATACCTTTCATGGCTAAGTAGCACTAATTATTTCTTCAAGAACTACACTAGATTATCAATTTTGCACAAACCCGACCGCCTTTGGCAAATTAAATCTAGGCAATTTTGATGAATTACAAACAAACAGTGTAAAAATAAAACAACAAAGAAACAAGTTGAGATTTACATTTTTGAGAAGGCTAATCTTCCTATGGAGACCAGTGATCTCTTCATCCAAGTCAGCGTGCATGGGATCGATCCTCAACTGAATTTCATCTGAATTAGATACTGCCCTTGTGCTAAGACCATCTCTGAGAAATCCAAAACTTTCAAGTTCAGGAATTGTTATCCGAAATTAAACAAATAAGATGAAAAGGGAGAACCCCAATACCTGGATCTGTAAGCAGCAGCGCCATATGAGGCACCACCTCTGTGAGAACTCGAACTCGCCATTAGAAAGAGGAGAAGCAAGAGAGGTTCAGAACGTGAAACCGAAAGGGTCGATCGAGACGAAGATCAAGGAGGAGGAGGAGGGTGGCTTCAATTTTGCTGCTACGTAGAACTCCCACAGGAAGAGGGAAATTGCCGACCAAGTTGTCGGAGGGAGATGGAGAGGTGCCCTGTGAAGATATTGGGGTTTCGGTATCTCAAAAGGACCATGTACCAAATACGTTTTCTTTATATCAGTGAGAAGCGGTGAAAAAATAGTGTGCTAATTAGGGGTAGGCATTTCATCTCGTGATCCCGATCTCATTTCAATCACGTCTCGTTCCTTCTCGTTTTGATTTTTTTTGGTCCTTTTTGTGATTGATCAAACTCGTCACGATCTCGTCCCATCCCGATCTAGAGTGAGATGAGATCGGGATGGAGATTTTCAATCTCGCCTGTCCAGTCCCGAATTTATTTATTTAATATTTATTATTATTAATTTTAATCAAAATATTTTTTCAAATGAAAGTTTATGATATGTTGAAATTAAATCAATATGAGATGAAATTCTAACTGAAATCTAATTCAATTTGAAATAAATTAAATCATAAATTCTAAATGAAGTTTAATATTTTATTTATTTAATATTTATTAGTATTTATTATTATTTATGATGAAAGTTATATGTATATAAATTTGACATTATTGGTGTGTGAGCAATGTGAGATGAAATCATTTTGTTATTTTTCAATTGGAGAACTATTGAGTACATGCTCATCCCGTTCCGAACCCGTTTGACGAGGTCGGGATGAGGTAAATCTCGCCCCAATTCAAAACAAACGAAATGAGATAGTGATGAGATCTATCCCGCTCCGAGCCCACCCCTAGTGTGAATTATTTTACACAACTTTTCCACAAGTCTATTAATGGAAGACTAATGCTCAACATATCGATGGTGTGTATTTTCTATGTTAAAAAATTGATGAACTACAAAAATTTAGTTTTGAGGTTCATTTTTTTAAGAAATCATACTAAAGAAGGGAAATTCTAAATGTCAAGGGAGTGGGTGAGGAAATCAGCGAGGGCCCCCTCGCCTCGTCCACTCCATCGCCAGGTAGCCTCACTTATTAAAGAGTTGCCCAAGGAGTTCAAATAGGAACTTGGTCGAGCAGATTTAGCAGCTAGAAGTTTGAATGGTAACAAAAGAATTTAGGATTTTCTATAGTTGCGAGAATTGAAACGGAGATTGATGATATATCCATCTTAAAAATAGATGACTTATCACAACGATCATGAACATGCCACTGAATTGCTTATGTTTGTGTATGCAAGTTTCTCCAACAGAACAAAAAGGTCTCACAGTAACATAGTGCCCCAATCAAAAGTATGAATCTTATTGAAATCCTTGACCATAACTAAATACCCCCACCCCAATCTTGTTCTATTGTAGCCAAATAATGCAATCCCCCATAATTGAGCTAACAAGCAATAAGCGATCTGTTGTTCCTAGTTGGGTGATCATGAATCTTCTCAAATGGCCATATCCTCCTCCATGTCGAAAGAAGGAAATAATGTAATGATATTGTTCAAGTTCTTATAACTTGCATCAAATAACAGCTTCGTACCTCTCTCAAATGAAATCCCTGTTAAACATCAAGAAGAATGACAAGAAACCATTCCTATGTATGCAGGTTCGCCCCATTGGATTTGGGCAAAACTTCACCCAATATTTGGTTAAGCCCACCCCAACTTCCTTGCCAATGAAAAAGATGGGATGTTTTCCTATTCCATCAAATAAATGTTGTCTTCTCATCTATGATGGGAACAATTGGTTGAAAATAATCTTTGGAAATGCCATAATCAAAATTCGGCCGATTGTCCATAACTTCATTGTAAGGAACGACTTTTGTTGTGGGAGTCGGTTGACGCGCTAATTGGTAGTTTTGCGAGAAGCTTGGCATAAATCGTAGACGAAACAGTCACCCTCATAGAATTTGGGTTGTCATCACTTCTTCGGTTTCTTTTTGTGTAAACCACTTCTGCATTTTCTCCCAACTGAATTATGGCCGATATCAGGGGCTTCGATTGTAGCTAACGCACTAGTTTGGTTTGCTTGATTTTGGGCGGCTCTTGGACATAGCTTCAATTTAGGGTTTAACAAGGGTGAGAAATAGGCTAAAATTGGCAAGAAAAATGACTGGAAGATTTTCTCTCTCTATTGCAATATCTGTCCCTGTTGAAGATGGACGTTGGGAACTGCATTGACCAGTCTACGCCCCACTTTTTATAAGAGTGCGTTGAGTTTTCAACTTAAGTTTACCAGCTGACCTTCCTCTTTATGGCTTGGCTATTGGGGCCGGGGGTGAAAAAACATAAAGGCAGAGGCATGCAATGCAATGGTGCCACGTACACAAATAATAATAAAAGTTAGTTTAGAAACCCATTTTGCCAATTATTTAGAAAAAGTCTATTGGAGTGCTCTTAGAGGAGTGTGAGAACTATATAAGCGAAAATGTAAATGATGGTGTTTGTATTGACAAGAAATATGGAAGATGCAATGAATCGAAGGGAGAAATGAGAAGAGAAAAAGAGATTTTCTTTCTAGTAAATAAATAAAAGAAGAGGCGATGACGGTGAATGAGAGTGAAAAAAAAAAAAAATGAAAGAGACATCATCATCTGCAGCAACCAAAACACATGTAAATATGAATTTATCTTCATCTAAAATGAACATCGTAATGCATATGAAAAAAATAAATTAAGATTAAAGTCATATCTAATAATATGGAATGCACATCAAATGTTTTTGAAGTTTTTTTCTCATTGCACTAGTGTTGCCAAAGCATCTGCCACCCCACCGGGTTCACTTCTCAAAATTAACACTATATGCAAGAATGTATAATTCTTGTTGGCGAAAACTTTCTTACTTTATTGCCAAGTTCTTAGCAAAGACCAAAGGACTTTAAATACTTCATAGAACCATTGTCCAACCATCATCGATTCATTTGGATTACTATACTTCACCAACCACTCTTGTCAACATCCCCAAGCCTTCAAGAAAGCAAGCGACTCTTCTTTTCTATTGGTACCTTTGCTAAAACAAGTTTGGTCACCAAACAATTTGCAATTTCATCTCGGATTGTCAATTGATCAACCATCGACATTAAGAGAAACCTAGCCAGAAGAAGGACCACACCAATACAAAATGTTTGGCTCCTCGCAAGGAATTTAGATCACACATATTTTTAATCTTGCCTAAATTTCTTGCCCACCTACCGATTAGGATGAACAAATGTTTCAATGATTTGATTGCTAATCTATGACAATAATGGCACGTAGAAGCTAAGGGGATTTTGCAATCTTGCACTCTATTATCCACTGCTACTTAGGGGTGGGCATCCCATCCCGCGATCCCGTTCCTGTCATGTCCCGTCCTGATTTTTTCGGGTCTTAATGGGATTGAATAATTTCATCCCGTCCCGAACTAATTTATTAATATTAATTATTAATATTTTTATTTAATTATTTATTTTAGATTACTAATTATTTCTCCATATGTTTCTTATTTGATTACTAATATTTCAAATAAGTTTAAAAATCTATCTAATGAATAAAAAGAATGAAATTGGTCTTGCTTCAAAATATTCATCATAAATTTATCAGGTATGTCCTTTTGCATTTGGGAATGAGTCTGAAAAGAAAAACAAAAGATAGAAAATTAAGTTGAGAGGTTTAGGAAATTAAAACTTGCAGATTTAAGGCTTCTAACAGGGATCAGTGAGAATCATTAATGTATCATAGACACCATTATATTTAATCTGTCTTGCAGATAAATGTATGTATTCACAGTACATATCCATGCATTAACAATCTTTCTTTGACATTTATGGTTTGTAAAATGTTCCAAAACACCTTTTTTTTTCAAGAGGTTCAGTGATAGTTCAGGATCATACATTAAGATAAGCTATAGCCTATATGTATATCTAACTCTGTGATAAGCTTTAGTTTACATAAAACAAAAAGTATCTATAAGGGGGGGAAAAGCCTAGCTAGTAACATTGGAATTGTATGACTAGTGATTGAATAGCTGATCCCGTCCCGTCCCGAACCCGTTTGGGATGGGACGAGGTCAGGATGAGGTTTTTTCCATCTCGTCCCGTCCCAATCCCGTATGAACGGGATGAAATAGGGATGGGTATATCTCATCCCATCCCGTCCCGTGCCCACCCCTACTGCTACTACACATTTCATGAATTTCCAAACAAAGCACGTGATTTTTGGGATGAATTGTCACCATATAATTTTAAACATTTTTGTATCCAATCTTTTTATACATCTTTTCAACATGTTACTATTCAAAAGTTGACTTCACCAAGAACTTTGTGCTCATCGTAGCCATCGAAATTCTTGTTCATTGATAGATTTTACATAATCACGTAGTTCGCATAATCATTCATTGTCATTTCTTGAGCATCAAGTGGATTTATAAGATCGAAATCACCATCCACAACAAGTTTTAGTGTCGACCTCGGGGACCCATTTTCCAAACACATAGTTGATCCCATTTTTCACTACTAATACACACATCAGGCACGATGCTTTTCTGTTAATTGTACCTCAGAAGACTATGCCCATAATTTACTGAAATTCCCAAATAGTAAATTTCCCGCAAAGATTTGTCTATATTGATCTTTCCTTAAATTAAAATTGAACTTTTAATTTGAAATTATCTTATACATCAATAATAATGTACAAATTTGGCAACATATTTATATAGTAGAGATAGAGTTGTGATGATAACCCAATTAGAACTTGTTATTTCTGTTCAACATTTTCATTAATCCTTTGATGTAGAAGTGTAGTCATTTTGGTTAATTTCTAAGGCGCATATATAGAAAATGCTATTTGATGTTATTAAACAATGTGACAATTTTCTTGATTTTTAAAGCAAATCTATTTTCCATATAGGTTTTTTTCCAAAACAATTGCAATGAAACTAAAACAACTTCAATGCATTTAATTTAAACATAAAACTCAAAAAATAAATAATAATAAATAATAAATAATAATAATGATAAAATTAAAATTTTGAAGAGTTGAATGAGAAACCAAATTTCCTTGATAGAGAAACCAATCCTTATTTTAGGTTAGTAATGATTAAATTAAAAAGGAAATAATAAATTAGGTTAATCAATTGAGAATAAAGATTTCTTTTGTTGGCAAAATCCTTATGGTTTTTCAATGGCAACGACTACTTCACACCATCATAAGTGTTTTCACACCATTTTTCTTTCTCACATCATCTACTTTTTTTCCCACACCACCTATATAAACAAAAAACCAACATTTATGCCCTTCCCATTAAAATCGAAACGCGATTTCACCCTCCTTCATTCAAATTTTTTCCCTCTCCTACATTCAAATCTCTTGCAAATATCTTCCCACATTCAAATTGAAACCAATCTCCTCCATCTCCCTAAAAAATCTTTCAAAATCCCCTCAAAATCCCCAAAATGCAACCTCTAAAAAATGCCACTTCTCAAATGCAAAACGCTAACTCTTCTACAACTCCAACTCTTTTGTAAGTGAGTCATTCATTCTATCTTTAGGTTTAGAATTTTTGTTTGGAATGTAAGCGAGCCATTCATTGTTTGTTTTTGTGCATTTGTGTATTTGTTTCCATCTTTAAAGTAGAATTGTATATTTGTTATGTTTTTTGTGTATTTATCGTTTAGTTCGTCTCTTGGTAATGAAAGTAATTGCGAATGCGGATTTGGCGGTCACTAGGGCTCAAAATTGGTATTTTTCTTATTAGAATGCAGAGAAAGAAGATATATAATGTTGTTTTACATTAAAATCGTGTAAGTCAGAAGTAGTTGGTAACCCTCGCATTGGCTAAAGTATTGCTTAAAAATTAGTAAATTTTATTGTACAAATAAATTGACTTGAAGTATTTGTTTATTATTATGTCTTCTGTTGGTGGAGATGATCGATGTGATAGAGGTCAAAGACGACCCATGACAGTATCTCAACGAAAACAAATAGTAGGAAACGGCAAAGAACAGGTAAAAAAATGAAAAAAATAGGTAGAAATAAGTGAAGATGAAGATGAGAGCTGAGCAAATGGGGATTCAAATAGATGCTCAAGAAGCATGTAGACAAGTAATTGTATTGCAAAGTCAACCCCAATCAGAAGGGCAAGCAGGTTAGAGTGGTGCGGGTGTTGGACTTGAAGATGAGTAGTTAGAGGAGGGTGAGAATGTGTCTGTAGATGATGAGGAAGCAGGGGATAATGAAGAAACAACTGTAGAATTTTTTGAAAATTTTCTGAAACTTGGTCAACGCGAACAGGAAAATATTCAGAAAATTTTTCTGAAACTATTTTTTTGTTAAAATTTGTTTTCTTAAAGGGTTAATTGCACTTTCCCCCTAAAATATATAGTTAATTCAGTTTTGCCCCCAATTAACATTCATATTGCATTTTCCCCCTCAGACTAACTGTTAACGTTCCTTGACTGTTAAACACCTCACCTACCACCATTCTACCTATTTTGAATGACAAAAATGTCCTTCACATGTTTGTCACGCAGAACAATGTATTCAGTTTCATTTTTTGTTTCAGAGGAGAAAGAGTGAGAGAACCCTTTCTTCTCTGCTCAAACATTGACCTTTATTGCTAAAAACCCATATTTTTTCTTTCAATTCAAGAGCTTTAGAGGATACCATTTGTGAAACACTCATCAAGTCTCTGTTTCTTCTTTTCCTTGTTGCTTCTTCCAATTTCATGCGCTTTCTTCTTCGCGAGAAAAGCTCCATGCTTCTCTGCTTCTTCTTCTCCGGTGAAGCTCACCTGTAAGAGACAGAGAGATGGTGAGGGGGACACGAGAGAGAGACAAAAAATGGAAAAGTGAACGAGAAGGGAACTGCAGATGTATTTTTCTAATTCAGTTAGCCTTTCCAATGTTGTCAAATATGCCATCTATAACGAGCTTCATATGTATTTTTCCATCAGTGCTATACTTCAGGCAGATGTGCACAAAAAAAAGGGTTGTTTCCACACTTTCTAAAAATTCACAAATTACCTTTAACTTCTCATTTGCAACATTTAACTCGTCCTGTAGATCCTGGATCTTCTCATTTTGCGTGGAGCATGTACCCTACAAACGAATCCAGAATCTCACAAATTCAAGAACAAATACAAAGTCAACAAAAGATCAGAAAGTGTTTATCCTCCAAACCTCAAGGGCATTTGATTTCATTGTAAGCTTATCCAGTTCAGCTATGGATTTCCAAGTGAATTCCTTATACTTTGCTAATTTGGTTGTCAAATGCTGAAGCTCTACCAACTGGCGATCTCTATCAGCTTTTACTTGATGCAACTCCATTCTTAACACAATAACTTTACTATTCAGTAAATCCTTCTACTTTATGGCCTCATCACGAGAATTCTAGAAAAGAAAAATGCAAATTTTATAAAAAAAACATAGCATAATGAATATAAAAACCATACCCATGAACATTAAAGCTTAACCATAGAACAAACGCGTACTAAACATAATAAGTGTTGAAGTCCAATCATGGGTTGTAATTGCTGAAGTCAAGTCATGGTGAGTTCTTTTGTTGGAAATTCTTAATGTTGTTTTGGATTTGAGAAAAAGGTTTAGCTTGATAAATTGTTGTTGCGGTTGGTGTAGGTGATATTAAATGCCAGAATGTATTGGTTACATCTTGGAATTGGCTTTACCTTGCTGATTTTGCATCGTTTAAGCCAACTTATATACATCGTGATGACCCATCGTTTAAGCCATGCTGATTGCGCTTTAGAAACAAGATTCGATAGGTTCTCGGTGACCTTCTCTCAGAATCCAATGGCTCTCATCTTTTTTCTTCTTCTTCACAAGAAGATTCCTCTACCGCTCTCCCTTGCCGCGTTGATCACATCATCTTCTTTGACAAGTTGTATCCGTTAGAATGGTATTGAAAATGCTTGTAAATTCAGGTTGGTTTTGTGTAAGGATGTCAAACTTATTGATGCTTGAAAGTGACATTGTTATTTCAGGTTTTGAATTGCAAGGATGTTGAAGTCAGTTGAATTGCATTGTGTTTTATATCAGGTTTTTACAAAGATGTTAAGGCATTCAATTACAATTTGTTGTTAACACCCCATGAACATCAAATGAATTTACATTGTTGCAAGAATATCAAACTTCGTTAGAAGAACATCAAATGAATTTACATTGTGTTTTAACATCCAATGTACATGTATTCCTTAAAAAACTTGCCTACTTCAAACCCCATATTCACTTATTTGATTGTGTTTGTGACACCTTGGGATCTGCAAGAAAATCAATTAAGAATTGTTAATTAGTAGTAACTTAACCCCTTAAAATAAATTACTGGCAAGAACTTAACCCCTTAAAATAAATTTAAATGTAACTTTGCCCACTGCAACAGAGCTGACCTAATAGATGATGAAAATGTGCTGCAACTCAAGTTTGCCATCAAAACTTGGCAAACTTTTGTACTTATTGATGCTTGAATAATGAATCTACGGTGAAATAACAAGTAGATGTAGTAGTAGAAGCAGAGGTGAGAATTATTGGTGGTGAAGTGGAGATGGTGGTGGTGAAGGAGGAGTTGGCGGATTATCCCAACGTCTTAGTGGAAGTTTGAATCTCAACCTTCGATTTTAATTGCATCAACTTTGAATCTCAACCTTCAGATCTTTAAAGGGTATTTTGGGTAGTAAAATATAACTATTTTTAATTTAGCACTGCTTTGACAGTCAAGGCACGTTGACTGTTAGTCTGAGGGAGAAAGTGCAATTAACCCTTTCTTAAATTTAGTCGCATTGTTGCATCAAACCTAAACTCGAACCATGCAAATCTTCTGAACTAATCCTTTATGTGAATTCCATACAAGTCGCATTGTCGCATCAAACTATATTTTTCTGATATTATTTTCTTTTTTTCTGCGATTTTTTCTGATTTTGCATTGTCGCATCAAACAAATCATTTTTCTGATTTTGCATCAAACGTAAAAAATAAAAAATAAAAAATTTGAACTAAATTGATTCAAATTCCATACAATATATTAACAAAAACTCGAACCATACAAGTCTTCCGTAAATACAAAAAACGGTGAATTTTCTAACAAAACAATGGTTCCTATGTCACAAAAAATTTACAATTGTCATTTACATTTTTTTCATCACAATAATGGTTAGCAAAATACAGTATGCGCATCAGTCCAATATGGTTATGACCTCGTTCAACTTGTTTACATTCTTCTGATTCTTCTCATTGAACTTCTTCACCATTGTTGCACCAATCCCGAGTTGGGCATCAAAACTACTCTTCAATCTGATTGCTTGAGGAAATAATAGGCGACACGATCAAGTTGGTACTATCATAGGTAATTGTGGTTTCACTTGCATATGAAGGAAGACATAGTGACTACTCTGTGCAAGGTGTGCCATGTAACAAACACATCATTCGTCAAACTGTGGTGTTGGGTAAAGATATGGAAAACAAGTCGTGTTTTGGTTTTCATATAAAACAAAGACACATTGGTAATGGTTCGCTGCAAGTTCTAACATTTCGATGTCGATAAACCAATTTTTGTTGTCTATCCGCACCTGGCCTTCAAGAATTAGCAAAGCATCCTTAACAACCTTGATCCCTGACTCGTGCCACATTGCAACCCACAACTGTTCATTACTTTCAAGCTTCATAAGTAGATCTTTTTGTACCTGTTTCCAACCACTTTTGTCATTGTAATGTAGGAATTTTGCTATTCATCGAAAGCCACAATTTTCATCACCTTGAACGCTTTCAATGTTGTCAATATAATCCCGTATCCAAGACGGAATTTGGTTCATCAATCTATTGTTATTAATTTGCGGTTTCTCCTTTTTCTTTGACTACTTACTTTTGCCTTTTATTTTTCTTGGCTCATGGCGTATTCGTGCCCCGATGGATCTCTTTTTGTGGACCTCTCGTGCTTAGCCAACTTATTTGTTTAGGTCTCCCCTTACCAACCACAAGTATTAATGGTTCAATCATTACAGTGTCACCCAAGCAACTCAACTCTATAACCTTCCTCTTCATCACCAACTTTTGATCATGAGTTGAATCATTAAACATATTCATAAGGGCGTTGACCAGTAGGTCTATAATCACATCTCCACATTCACGAATAGGTGTTGTGCCAAGTTGAAGCCAATACTTGTCTATGATGCGTACTTAAAATTTTCATGTTAGAGTTAGATAACCTGTAAGTTCATGAGCACAAGGTAAACCATGAGTGGTTCGAAGCACACAACCACACTTGATAGGGTCAATGCCCACATTTTCACACCTCCGAATTTCTGAATTGATTAAATCAATAGTCTTGTACGTCATCGCCCCATAAAATAAGCCAAATAAATTGAACACATGGTCAGTCTTCACCTTCTTCAAATTTTGTTGAAATGATGATTTTATCTCAACCAGTTGGATTTCGACTATATCATGCATCTTTGTCCAGACATTCAGAAATGTAACTTGTGAATTTTCCAACGAGTGCTTCAACTTCTTGTGTACACCTTCAACTCAACCGATTGTTCGTTTGCCAAAATACATAAAAGTATTGGTCCATGCACTGACAAAGTACTCCTTCTAGTTATACCAAACTGTCCTGACATATTCCACTCACTTTGGGTATGATGTTCATCTTCTATCAAACGCAATTGTGGCCTTGTTCCATTTCTCTTCTGTACTTGATCTATACAAATCTAAAAAGGATTCTATAAACTCGGTCCACTGGTCATTTCCCTGAAAGTGTTTTTTTGCAGTTTTTTCTCAACATTTGTGTTGATGTGCCATGTGCACAATAATTTCCTTGCTTTTGTAAAAACTTGCTAAATAGCCTTGATCAAACCCGATTCTCTATCAGTCACAAACATGTTTGGCACGTTGTCTGGCTAAAAAAATTTTGCAAGTTTTTCCAATGCCTAAATGTATGACTCTTCCTTCTTAGAACACATAAAACAAAATGCAACATTGAAGGTCTTTTCGGTCGATGTCATACCAACAATCTCAAAAAACGACATCCTATAGCGATTCGTTTAATATGTGTAATCCATAAGCATTACTTGTGAAAAACACTTTGCCAACTGAATAGATTTAGGATGCACCCAAAAAAGGTTGGTCTCTCTATTCCCCTGATCAACAATATGCCACTCTATATACTTGTGCTCCCTCAACAAGTGTAGAGTATGTTGCAAAGCGTCCTGCCTCTTTGTTGCAGTAGTTTTATCCGAAAAATTACATTATAAATATGCTTCAAATTCGAGATATTATTCGAATACATCTCTTTCAGCCGAGAAAAGATGTGACGAGGGTTCACACCCGACTTCGCCATATTCTGCACATAAATCATCTCCTTTTCATTCAATTTTTCAGCAAACGAATGACCAACAAGTGAGTCTGGTCGAGGATGATTGTGGTCCACATGTCACTTGCAACATCCAATGGTCATTCTCTAGTGGTATCCTTCTCAACTGAAATCTACAGCCATACTTCTTTGTACTGCTTGATCGAACATAACCTTTTATCGGGTTTCCCTTCCCTTTCACAATCAAAATGATTTTTTCTCTTCAGTCTTTTATTAGCAAGTTCCGATTTAGTGATAATAACAACTATGTTATTATCCCTACCAATGCCTTGGGCCCAAGCTAATCAACGCAGACCTTAATGAGAATGCCTAAAAAAAAATTTAAACTTGTTAATAACAATAACATATTTATAACAATGGAAAATGGTGAAAACGAAAACACACAAACTATCTTACTTCGTCCGTAACAAATAAGTGACTATCATCGACTACCAGTGCCAATGATCTTTCTTCATTGTTAATGTCACCACTTCCATCAACATTATCATCATCATTCTGTATACTGATTCATTTTATAATTAGTTTCATATATTAATTAAAATTTTAATGTACGCAACAAAATGGCGGTTACCTCTAAATAGTTCGTCTCTGGTTTCTCAACATCGTTAAAAGACATCTCAATACTTATTACATCCATTAGAAATGCCTTGCACAAATGCATCATACAATAATTAAACAATTTTTTTTTTAAAGTTAGATGCAAATTAGATATAAAAAAAATTTATGCAAATTACCTCCATTGAAATGGGTTGTCCTTGCATTTTAAATTGATCATCTTCTTCACCTTCATGTCCACCCTTAAAATCTTCATTTCTAACATCACCAACTTCACTAAACCCTTTCATTTTCATCCAATAAAATCAAGATAAGTTTTTTCAAGTAAAATGCAGTGGAATGCAATTGAGGAGGGAGAGATAGAGGAGCAGATGAGGACGAGGAGACCAAGGGTTTTTGCAATTTTGGGGTTTTTACCAAGAGAAAGATATAGTGAAGAGGACGAGGACGACAAAGCTTGCGAGAAAGTGGAATTTGGTCACCGAGTTTCGGACGACATGCAACAAGGAGTGCGAGAGATCGAGGGAGGGAGAGGAGTTTGCATTTTTTGGTTTTTTTTTTTTTTTTTGCATTTTTACGTTTTGATTTTTGGTTTCTTTTAAGGTTTTGCATATTTATTGGTGGTGTGAGTAAGTAAGACCAAAAAAACTCAATGATAATGTGAGAAATGGCATATGGTGGTGTGAAATAGTCCTTGCTAATCTGTAAAAGTTGCATTGTTCATCTACATGGTAGATGAATGTCCCAAACACAAGTTATCTACTAATGGAAGCATTAAAGGGTTTGAATTTGTAGAATATTCAGTTACATGCTGCCTCTTCTTCCAAGAATCTTTCACTTTCTGAACTTAAACAAAGAAAATGTTACAATGGATTGCCAAACAAAAGATCTTTGCTCCTGCAATCATTCTCTTCTTCAGAAACAATTTTCTAGTACTAAAAATACAAATCTATTATTTTGTGATCTGTATTAAAAAAATGAGTGATTCTAGCCAGCGAGGAAATGGGCGAGGAAAGGAGAGAGGGAGAGTGTGGGCCGCCCATCCCCTTTGGGATTCGTGTCGGTATTTTTCATGCGCACATCCTGAGAAAGATGGACGGTCCCCACCTTCCCTCTCTCCAAACCTCGCTGATTTCCTCGCTGGCTTCCTCGACATTTAGAATTCCTCTAAAAACATCTTGCATTTCTTCTTTTTACATGGTCTTAAACTTAAATCAATCTCTCGGGGAGTAATTTTGGTTTTATCCAAATTAATCAAAGTGACTTAAAAAACCTTATTCATTTTGGGTGACCTCATCCTGTGGAGAAAATTAAAAAAAATAAAAAATAAAATAAATAAATAAATAAATAAAACAATTACAAGGACTTGTGTTCCTGAGATACCAATGAAAGGGCCTTAAGATGTGACTAGCAGGGCTAGACACTACACCAAAACAATACTTTTTAAACTGTTTTTTCGTGTAATTGGAAATATTAGTTACATTTGTCAAACCCTAGTCATGGTGATCCTAAATATTTCAAGAATTGTGATGATATTGTTTTGTAGATGCTATCAATTTGAGATTATATTAGCTTGAAATTATTACTATTTTGAAGATAGTAATAGTTGAGAACATATTCTATTTTTCAAACTGTAACTGCCACTAATATTCACTATCCAGGTTTATGTGCAGACTATAAGAACCTACAAGAAGATTAAAAAAAAAAAATGGCCCACTAATGGTACATATTATGGATATGAAAGTGTATTGAAATTACAGTGGCCCTTAAATCACACTGAAATTATAAACAACTTTTTTTCTTCTTTAATCGGATTAGTGTTTTAGTCTTAATACCTTCGTAGTCTTTGTGTATTGCTGCAGTGAACAATCATCACCTATCCATGTTGTATTGCTCCTGTTAGTGATACACCTGATTATCAACCATCCTTACATGCTGAAACAAATACAATCATTAAAAACTATCTAACTATTATTCATGATAAACTTGAGTTTAGATATCAATACAACTGCAAGCACAATAAGTTGGACAACAAATTTACAAAAGATGGGTTTAATTAAGGTCCAAGTAAGCATTTTGAATAGCATACAACATTATAACATTATAATAGAGTATGATCTAGATTGAGCCAAACCATGCACCATTGTAGAACTAGTAGCTAGGAACAACTATGATGGTGAAAGTTAATGTCAAGCTTGATAGAAAATTGGTTTCACTGCTGGCCTTTGCAACATTTTATTTAACGCATACAGTCAACCCAGTTTGGACAGTGGAGGTTGTTATCAACAATCTCACAACCGGCAAACATGAATATAAAACTGATACAAATGATGAAAATAGGAGCGATTGGTCACCAGTTCTATTGGTTGGCTACATTACTATTATTGTTATCCCAGAGCCATCAGATCATTGCACCATTCTGCCACCACCTCTACTAAGAATGTTCAGGTTCCAGCGACCACCGTAGAAATGTCGCCTAAATTCTCATGATTCTCTCTTGGAACACCAGGGGCATAGGGTCTGCCAAAGTATTTTGGAATCTAAAAACCTTGTCCCCTATGTACAATCCAGATATCCTCTTTTTGTCAGAAACCAAAGCCACATCTTCTTCCATGCATCGCCTGCGCCGGAGACTCGGCTTCAGGCACAGAGTCTCAGTTGCAACTAATGGACTTTCAGGAGGCATTGCACTATTATGGAAAGAATGTATTTATCTTAGTATCCTTTCATCGTATAAATATTATTTTAATTGCATTTTAGATGATTATTGTACATTATCTACATAGTCGATTATTTTTGCATATGGTGAACCCAACCCTTCTCTTCGAACACAGTTCTAGGATAATATGTCTACCATGTACTAATGTCAAACTCGTTTGAGTATTCTTATTGTGGATCTTAATGTCATTCTTAGACCTGATGACAAAATGGGCGGTAATAAGCATACCTTCTTTTCATTGCAGCACCTCCAAACTTTTACCAACACCCATGCCCTTTTAGACTTTTCACTTAATGGCTCCCAATTCACCTAGAACAATAAAAGAAAAGATAGAAATGGAATCAAAGCTAAGCTAGACTACATTTTAGTGAATACAGATTGGATGCACATTTTTTCTTCTGCTTCTACACGTACAATCCACACCTCTACCTCAGATCATAGAGCCATTTGTCTTCAGCTTGTTGCAAATATCAATACGGGTCCCAAACCTTTCAAATTTTTTCACATGTGGACTAGAGACCCCAATTGTCGGCATCTCGTGACTTCTTCCTGGGTCCTAGACGACACACCACTCTAGACACTAATTTCTTTATCAAAACCAAAAAATTGAGCTTCTGTCTTACTCGTTGGAACAACACTGATTTAAAAAAATTCAGTTTTCCATTCTGGAAACTCAAAAGGCTCTGGACCATCTTCAGATTGAACCCCCTTTTAAGGACAATGCTTTGGCAATCTCTCTGTTGGAAGATAGACTTTTGGAGCTTTTAGTAAGGGAGGAACTTTTTTGGAAAAACAAGTTCGGTCGCTCCTGGCTCATAGATGGAGATAAAAATACTAAATTCTTCCATCTCTCTGTTTTGCTTCACCGCAAAAAGAATCATACCTTCCGCCTCAAGGATGATAATAATGTCTGGCATTCGGATAATGCGGTGGTTGGGGAAGTTCTCAATAACTATTTTGCCAACATTTTCAGTTCCTCTACTCCTAACCCCATTTCTTTCACTCCGGTGCAATGAGCTCTTATCTCCATTCCTACTGAATCGGAGATCAGCCGACTAGTTTTCGATTTGGGAAGTCATAAAGCGCCTGGTCCAGACAACTTTCATGTTTAATTTTTTTCAATACTATTGGTATATAGTGAAGTGTGACGTTTGTGAGGTTGTTCAACATTTTTTCACCGCTCGTCAAATGAATCCTAAGCTCAATAAAATTTTCATTGCTCTCATTCCTAAAGTTGGAAACTTAGTAACTCTGGACAAGTTTCGTCCAATTGGGCTCTGTAATGTTATCTATAAGGGTCATCTTAAAACTCTTGGCCAATCGCCTTAAACCCAATTCTTTCACTTTGGTCATTAGCAGGGTAGACAATGAGCTCTCATCTCCATTCCTACTGAATCGAAGATCAGTCAGGTGGTTTTCGATATGGGAAGTCTTAAAGCGCCTAGTCCAGACAGTTTTCATGTTTAATTTTCAATACTATTAGAGTATTGTGAAGCGTGACGTTTGTGAGGTTGTTCAGCTTTTTTTCACCGCTCGTCAGATGAATCCTAAGCTCAATGAAATTTTCATTGTATTCATTCCTAAAGTTGAAAACTTAGTAACTCCGGACAAGTTTCATCCAATTGGGCTCTGTAATGTTATCTGTAAGGTAATCTCGAAACTCTTGGCCAATCACCTTAAACCCCTTCTCGATGACATTATTTCCCCCAATCAAAGAGCTTTCCTTAAAGGTTGATCCATCGCTGACAATGTCAGCATCGATCATGAGACCTTTTTCAGGTAAAACACTTTCGAAAAAAGAAACAAGGATGGATAGCGATAAAAATAGACATGGCTAAAGCTTATGACAGAGTGGAATGGTCATTTCTTCGCCAAATCCTTGAAAGGCTTGGTTTCGCTTCTGAATGGATTCAATTGATCGAGCAATGTGTTTCCACTACCTCTCTGCAAGTCATACTCAATGGCTCTCCTTTCTCTCCTATCAAACCTTCTAGAGGCATTCGGCAAGGAGATCCCACCTCTGTTCATTCTTGTTGCCGAAGTCCTTTTCTGCTTTCTTGCTCATGCTAAATCAGAATGAACTCTAAAATGTATTGTTATTAAATGGAAATCCCCATCTATCAGTCACTTGATCAAACCTTCTAGAGGCATTCGGCAAGGAGAACCCAGCTTTGTTCATTCTTGTTGCAAAAGTCATTTCCCATTTTCTTGCTCGTGCTGAATCGGAATGAACTCTCAAATGTATTGTTATTAAACGACAATCCCCATCTATCAGTCACTTTGCAAATGATCTTATGGTACTCTGTCGAGCCTCGCTGGCTGAAGCTCACTCAGTCAATGATATCCTTCACCAGTATTGCTCTGTGTCAGAGCAAGGATTCAATTTCGATAAATCATCGGTTTATTACAGCTCCAATGTTCACCCTAAACATGCTAAAATGATCAATAGGATCCTGGGATCCAAAAATTTTAACCCTAAGGACAAATACCTTGGAACCCCTTTGCTCTTCTCCAAAAAGAAAACCAATGACTTTCAATTTCTCTTAGAGAATATCAATGCCAAACTGAGTGGCTGGAAATCCAGAATGCTTTCTCAGGCCAACCGTACGATTATGTTCAAAGAGGTTCTCAATTCCATTCCTATTTACAACATGCAAATTTTATTTCTTCCTGTCTCTATTTCCACCAAAATTGATACCCTTGCTCGTAATTTTTGGTGGAATGGAATAGCTGACAATAAGGCTAAACACATGTGTACCTAGGATAGAATCATGAAGCCCCGCATTTTGGGTGGTCTCAATTCACCCCCCCCCCCCCACCAGAGTAAAAAACATGGCTCTGATGTCTAATAGTATATGGCAAGCGCTCTCATCCCCTACTAATGCTCGAGTCCAACTACTCAAAGCTCTATACTTTCGGACCAAGAGCATCTCTCAAATCTCTAAATCCCCTTCAATTGCCTCATTCCCTTGGAGAGGAAATCTCTCAACTCTTACCAAGATGAAATGTTATTTTGTTTGGCAAGTTTTATCTGGTGAATCTATTGATCTTTAAAATGATTGTTGGGTAAAACCTGGACTGGTTCTGGCTGATTGTGTTCCTCACTTCCCTGACTAGAACATGCCTGCTAGGATTCCAGATCTTTGGATCGCCTCTTCTAATCATCACCATCAATGGGACTATGTTATCATCAACTCTCTGCTTCCTCCTCCGATTGCTAAAAACATTCACGACATCCTTATTAGACCATCTAAAAGTACTGCTAAGCTTATCTAGCTTCCAGACAAAAGGGAATTTTTTCAGTAAAAAATGCATCCAAAACGTTAATAAATGAACAGTTTGATTCCTCCACCTATACTTCTAGTGCTACCAGGTTCAATCCCGTGATTCTCAGAGAATTATTGCGAATCAAAGTGCCTCCTAGCGCGTTTTTCCTTCTATGGAAGATCAGCCAAAACACCCTTCCTACAATGACCAATCTACAACGACTTCGCACCCCAATAAAATATTGTTATATTTTTGTAATGATCACACAAAGGATACTACTCACCTATTCTTGTCTGGTCATTCATCAATTGTGGCTAATATCTCATATTTTGATTGATTGGCACAATGAAAATTTTGCAAGGCCAACAGTCCATCTCTTTCTCAATTTTATGTGGGATACTACAAACATGCACAAAGATATAAATGATAAAATGCTTCCCCAATTCACCGTTTTTCTCCTTATTATTTGGCAGACTCGAAACAGTTGGGTTTTCAATAATACCAAATTTTGCTCTCAGCAATTCCTATCTTCTTTTCATCGTATTTGGATAAATTGGAAGCACCAGTGGTTTCCCTCAAGCTCCAACTCCCTGGGTCACCAACATCTTCTGACCACCCAAAATATTGATAAAATGGATTCCATTCACCATTCCTTTCCACAGTCGTTACCGATTCTCGGTCAAATCAATCGCCCATTACACCAATTTAGTTAGAGTCAAACCCTTCTAATGGTCATTTCACTGAGTTAGCCTCAACCAGGATACAATTTATTCATTTTCAAATCCAAACAGCCATGAATCACTCTATTAAATCTAGATCCCTTCAACTCAGACCCATTTCTCACCACCAGGATCCCAATACAATTGTTGTCACTTATGATGCTCGCTTTTTCCCTCATCCCATCAAGGTGTTATTGGTGTTTCGGTGATCAATCTCCGAGGTGAGATTATTTCTCAGGTGGCATGCCTTATTGAAGGAAAAGGTAACAGACAATACATTGGCTGAATGCCAAGCAGCTGAGGCAACTTTGCTTCTTATCCAAGCACGACAGAGGAGAACAAGATTCCAGTTGGGCGACTCCGGACAGCTTATCTCTAGTGTTTTTGATGATCAACAACACCCTCATATGGATATGGACCGGGTATGGCATCACCAACATTCAACGACTTCTTACTAATCATCCCCTTTGATTTTGTAATTTTATTAATAGTGAACTCAATTATGAGGCTCACTCTTTAGCAACTAAGGCAGAACATCAGTATTGTAACCAATATTCTTAATATTTAAATTTATATGCTTTTATCACATAAAAAGTATCTAGGAACAAATAGACTACGCTTGCAACGTTAAAGAGCTTGACTAATAGTGAGTACCAACAATAGACTACTTTCTAGAAAATATCAATGAGTTGACAAAATGTTTTATTACATGCTAGTAATTGGATCAACATAATGATGGAATTCAGATACATAAAGAAGTCAAAATCTTTATAATGAAACTACCCCTCCCCCAATAGCTACTAGATTCAGTCATTAGATCTTATTTCCTCATATTCTATTTAGTCTTGAAAAGCTTAAATAGCCAAATCAAACCCTCTCACAAGTCACAACACACTACTCTAAACTACAAATCCTCTAGAGGTAGAAACTAGAATCACATAAAATGGAAATGTGAAGCTAGAGGGGAAAAAAAATAATCTGCTAGAATTAGATGAACTCAATGAGTAAGCAAGAACAACCACATTGAAACCCATTTCCATTTCGACTCTCCAACCATTAACATCATCTTTGAACCCATTTCTTGTTCACATCCCACTTCATACATAAATCAGAAATAGAAAAAAGAGCTTTATGTTTTGTGTTTTAACATGAACTAAGTTTTCTTGATCTTTCCTAGTTATGACAAATTAAATGAGAATGAATTTAGGCATCCCTAATCTTTGAAAAATACTTTTATTAGAGATTAAAAAAAAATTCATATTTCATGTTGCTTGAACAAATTTTAATATTCCATATGTTTAAATTTCTTAACCATTAAGCTTTTACATCCAAAACAACAACGCATCTAGAGAGCCATGACGTTCTCTCTAGCACATGTTTAGGAAAGAAAGGAAAGTTAAAAAAAAGGTGAGTTTTTCATCTTCATTTTCGACTTTGGCTTCAATGGAGATAACCTTATCTCGCTCTCCGCTGACACCTCTCTCCGAACAACAAACCTTCTCCAAAATCTCATCCACAGGCAATCAAACAAGGCGAAACTTCATCAAAACGCTCAAGAAATGGCGCCACAAAATCTATTATCAAATGACCCAAAATCTTTAGCAATCACACTCCAATTGCACCACCAAAACCCTTACACCTCCAACATACACTTTACCTTAGAAACACAATATAAAGGTTTCAGATCCACTCCACTGTATAACAAACAAAACCTAATTTTTCTCAATTAAATGCCATAAATAGTAAGCAAAACAGTATGTTGAGATCAAATTGAGTGAAGAAACAAGACTTACCAGACAAAACGCAAATGCCAAAATGACACCCTTTATCAAATTAATCCCAAATTTCATTTCCACCTCCTCTTCCTCTTCAGTCCAAAAACCATCACTAGGGTTGAACAAAAAACCGACCAAATGGATTAAACCGATTGAACTGATTAAAATCGAACCAGTCGGTTCTGTTTAAGTTTGGTTTGATTTTCGGTTTCTATGTGATTATAACCAACAAAATCGAACCGACTGAATATATATACTAAATAATATATATTTTATATAAAAATAATAAAATATGTTTTAAATAATTGGATGGTTCGGTTTTTGTTCGCTTTTAGCTGGTTCGGTTACGGTTTGCATAAATTAGAATCGGTTCAATTTTGTTAATTATCGGTTCAATTTCGGTTTGAAATTTATGAAACTGACCAAAGTCGGTTCGGTTAATGGTTTAGGTGACAAACTGAACCGTCGGTTCAATTTTCAACCCTAACCATCACCTTTTCAATTCCACTGCATTCAACACAAATCCAGAGGAAAGAGGAGGCATTCAACAATAAAGCTCCTAACTTTAACCACCCCAACTCTTTACCACTCCAATCAAACAAATCCACAACCTTAAATCACACAAGAGATCCAGATCTCTTTAGAATTCCAACCAAACAATAGTGAGTCGGCAACTGCAAAGGCGTGTATACGAATTGCAAAACAGGTTCCTTGTAGACAATTCGATACTGCTTTCCATATAAAACATTTTTTCCCGTTGAATTTAATATTTTGGTTCCTTCTTTGTGTTTGTTACATGAAATTATTGTTGTTTTGCTCGATCTGTTTTGCTTTTGGGGAAGGGGAAAACAGAGTTGGAAAACGTCTGTTAAATCCAGGTTAACACGTGTTTTGACTCTCCCCTCTCTCCTAAACATGTGCTAGAGATCCTGGCTTTCTAGACGAGCTGCCAAAACAATATTAAAACTTAGCAAATAAATATCAAATATGCTTACTTTAACAGACTTTGAGGTCCCTCTCTCCAATGTAGCATTCCCTTAAGCAAAACCTGTAAATGAGTATGTCTTTAGTTTAGCCATAAAAGTTGAAAAAATGCATAAAAAACAATGAGGTTATATGAGTACTTCACTGACATTCATGCTCAGAGTAATATCCTACACATCAGTACCATGAAAACTTTCAAAAATAGGTTTAAAGTATGAAATGATTCAACTCTAGGTCTGGTGGTCTCACAAGTTTTGAGATTTAAAATCTAATCTAAGGAATACATTTGCATATCAGATCTAAGTAGGGGTGGGCATCCCATCCTGCAATCTCGATCCCATCCCTATTTAGAATGGGATGGATCAGGATGAAGATTTTCAATCCCGCTCATCCCGTCCCGTCCCGAACTAAAATTTTAATATATGATTAATAATTTTAATATTTTAATTAGGATTACTCTTGTAGTTGGAGATGGGTAGTATTTTTTTCTCTTTATAACATGCAACTTTTCAGTGTGTATCTTTTATGTGTCCAAAACATACATACATTCTATGAAAGCATTTAAGATTTCATTAAAATTTACTCTTATAATACGAACCCAAACTAAAAGGTGTATCAAGGCTCTTAAAACATTTTAAATTGGTTCAACAATTTATCCCCTTGTTTCTTCATGTGTGCTCAATGTCTAACCATTGAAACTACTAAAAACACAGTTAATTATTCATCGTAGTTTGGTCTTGAATTCGTAAAATTGATATTTATAAATACATACATCAAAACTTTTTAACTTATATTATAGACTTGGCAACAACTAGAAGAATTTTTCATTGTTCGTACACAAATGGGCCTATCGCTTTCCTCCCACTATTAGTTTTGAGTAGTATGTTGTACTTTCTCTACTTACAATTAAAACTTGTTAATCTCGTCTCGTCCCATCCTGAAACCGTTTGGGATGAAACGAGGTCGGTATGAGGTTTATCCCATCTCGATCCTGAAGGAACTGAATGGGATAGGGACGAGGTCCATCCTGTCCCGTGTCCACTCCTAGATCTAAGACATGATGGACAAATTTAACGAGCTAAACTATTAAATTAAAAAACTTAAAATATGCAAGATAAGATTTCATAATCAGTAAGATAAGCAAGCGTGCATAAATAATGTAAAAGAGGGAAGAAATAATACCACACAAACATTTTACGAGGTTCACTTAAGTCGGGGTTTGATTGACCCCGATCAGTTACTTCCTCTGTTGAAGGGCTCATAAGCCACAAGCTTCTTTTACTTGTTTAAAAGAGAACTAAACTTTCAAACAATGTTTCCACAACTTCTTAAGGTCAAGTAGTTGTGCTCCTATGAGACTTACTAATACAAACCAAATGCTCCGCTTCGTGAGTTTCACGAACCCATTAACGATCACCAATGGGATGCAACCACAACCAAGGCTTGCTGACGTGTGCTCGAGATTTCGGAGATACCACCTAACCTTATGATCGTGCTCCACAAGACTTATAGATATGCCAAGGATCACACCATCATAGAATGCAATACAACCAAGTTTGCCCACCTGCTTGGGATCATCGAGTGACACTTACTCGTACAAATCCACTTCACGGATTCAAGAACCCACATGGGGTAAGTTGAGTTTAGCAAGCTAACTCTCAAAGAGGCTTCTTCAGTTATGTCTCATAGATAGACAATTTAGAGAAATGTTTAAACTCAGATCTCTCACTCCTTTATAGAATAGAAGTGAGGTTCACCCACACCATAATTAAGGTTTGGAGTGACAAAGAAGGTTTTCTCTCTAGGGCCTTTAGACCATTTCAAATGAAGATTTATATGGATTAGAGTTAGTTACATCTTAATACATTTCGGTGCTCCAACCGTATGGATAAACCTTATCTGTCCGGCCAAAATGGATAAGATCTATCCATCTTTACTATCCATTAATCGCAAATGCTCATGGTTTTTAAAAACCTTCTGACTTTTTATAAACCTCATGGCCTCTAACGGTAAACAAATTTTTGAATCACACTACTTGCCCTTTACCCTGCCTGCTACCACCACCAGCCTTGATAATTTGTTTGTTATAATTTATTACTTCAAAAATAAATTTAAATTTTATTTAATTTCGACTAATCATTTAAATACCAATTATAGAGCATCATTATTACTTGATAATATAGAAATGAATAATATTTCTTCTGACATTTACGATATGTGTGCCACTACAGTTTGTGTGCTTGAACTTATTTTTGACAATGTAGTACATTAATAATTACTTTATTTAATTATTCAACATGCAATTATTCTATGAGTTCATAAAAATTAACTCATACAACGTTTTCATTTTATCTAGAAAACATTTGTTCATCCATCTCTCATTTTCTTATATAGTCACCCTTTGCTAATTACGAATGCCTCATACCAAGAAGAACCCTCATTTTCTACCAATAGAAGAAAATGATGAATCTTGATTAAGACATGTCGAACATGTAGAAGGCATCATCATGTTGTGTATTATTCAGTGTTCTAAAAAGTGCTAGGCGGGCGGCAAGCAGGTGCCTAGCTTGCACGGACCTAGGCGGTTTTAGGTTTTGTATTATAACTTTAACAATTTACAAAAGTTAAGCATAATATATTATCAATTACATTCAATTTAATGCCAAAATACATATGCAAAATTTAAAAACAAGAAAAATTAACAATCGTGAATTTTTTTTATTAAAACTCAAATGACTGAAGTTGGTCATGATGGTACTTTATACAAAGTTAAATTTGTTGACAAATATCCAAACCTACTCTTTATTTTTCTTCAAATTGCATGAATGACCTCATCATGTTTGATAAAATCTACATTACTAAAATTGGTATCAGCAGATCTCTTGAGAATTTCATTAAGTAATTATCATTTGCTACATTCAGACATATATTGAATAAAAAAATAATTAAATTGTTTATTTCCAAAAAAAAAAGGGAAAGAAAAATAAAATAAGAACACAATCAGCCTTATTAAAAAAAAAAAAACTCAACCAAACCGCCTAGATTGCCCAGAACCCACCCAGTCATTAATCTGCGCGCTTCTCTAACGCCTAGGCCATTTTTTAGAACACTGGTATTATTGCAATCCAATTTCAAGAAGATCTATGCCCTTCTTGAAGAGGTTCCTGTAAAAGAAGGCAATTGATTGAGCGTAACAAAGAAGATGTCATTTACTACTCTGGAATGAATACTGCACACGAAACCAAACTTATATGCATTTTACTTTCATCGATGCAATCATATGAGTAAACGTTTGTGCATCCACATCTTGAATGCTTTGGAGGAAAACGATCCTTATTTTCAAAAGGCGTCGATGCAATTGGGAGGAAATGTCATTTGTTCTTGCAAAAGGTGATGGCCACAATCCATATGCTTGCATACAGTTGTCGAGCCGATCAACTTGGTGATTGGTGCAAAGTCGGAGAAAACACTACATTGGCGATGTTGAACCGCTTTTGTAGGTTTGTGTGATTGCCATCTTTGGTGGTCAATAACTACGATATCCAATTGACATGATGTTCACCGCTTGTTGCATCAAGCAGAAGGTTGAGGATTTGTAGACATGTTGGGAAGTTTGGATTGCATGCACTGGTAATGGACAAATTGTCTAGTGGCTTGGCATGGAACTCTGACAGATCATGTAAGAAAATTTATCTTATCCTTGAAGCCGCTGTAGATGGCACCATTTTTCGTTATGGTTGGGTCCTACAACGATATCAACGTTTTAGATCGTTCATCCTTAGTAGATGACGTAGCCAACGATACTGCACTGCAGACTCAATTTGAAATGAATTGTAATCAATACGACATGGGGTGTTATCTCTCAGATGAAAAATACCTAAATAGACCACTATTATTCAAACGATCAGTCAACCAATCTCTAACAAGCAACGATTATTCGATCAATATAGAAGATATTCAAAAGAATGTTGAACAAGCATTTGGAATCTTACATTCTAAGCGGGTAATTATGAAAGGCCTTAAAAGGTCGTGGCTGAATTTTGAATAGAGATGATCAATCTGCCCTCATGATAACTTACAATATCTTGCACAACATGATCATTGAAAGTGAATTGACTTGAATTTGGAAACTACCAACCTTAGCGCAATGAAGTAGAACAAATATTGATGGCGCACACCATTGCCTATGTTACAATCACTTTCAAATTTGCATAAGATACACTCAAAGGAAACTATCGGCAGCTGAAGCAAAATTTGTTTGAAGATATATGGACGATTTTTTGAAACACTTAGAAGTTGATGTATTTGTTTTGATGGTGTTATTGTGTTGTGGTATTTAGTAGTTTAATTTGATTAGGTGTTGTTGTCTTTGTTTTAAATGGAATAAAGAAAAAAAATTACTTGAAATTAAACACGTTTAATTAAAGAAAAAATACTATTACATAGGTAAACAAACTACACGTCTTTCTCGATCAATAAACCTATTAGAGAACATGTTTTCGTAAGATCAACTACAGATCCAGATCCTGAATCAGCCTTCCTATCAATAGAGTCATCTGCAGAAGGAATGACTTGCGCCTTTGCACTACGTCTCTCAAATATTTCACGCTGCTTGTCAACTTAGTATTGTTGAATTGGATTGAAACCATTGAGATCTCTTATCATAATATTGTCTTATCTGATCTCATCATTCGTTTGATTGAGTAACTTTAGCTCATGCTAATTTTCTTCAATTGTGACTATCAGGTCCAATCTTTACCGTGCATGAACAATAAATTTGTTCATTACAAGATTAAAAGAAGAACCACTACGCTCACTAGCCTTTGCTTGGTTCCTACCAACCAGCATAGTCAAATGATTTGTTTTCAATACAAACACCGGTTCTTCATTAAAAAATGATTGATCTCAAA
>QNQO01011519.1:0-89158 GCA_003290165.1 Berberis thunbergii | reverse complement strand
ACAGGCTAGAGCTGTTGGCGATGATGAAGGATGACCATTTGGAGTGGTTCGGCCACTATAAGAAGATCTCTATGTAGACCTTGTTGTTGCCTTTAGTCATCGGACGAGGATGACAGTTTCAACCCTGATGTCCAAGTCGTAATGCGCATGCACGCAACTCCTGTTCTTTACCCATTTTGTCCTTAGCTCTTTGTTTCTGTACATTCTCCTGATAAGGTGAACTCTGTATTCTTGTACCCATTTTGTTTGACCGTTAATGGAAACATTTTTATCCGTTTTGTTGCTTGTCATCTTACATTGCATAGGCTGGTTGAACATTAGGACGCCGAGTGGTCGTTTGCTAACAGGAGCTTGATCGATGAAGTAGCGAATGACTCGTAGTCACTGTTGCATAGTCATGTTTGATAGCGGGCATGTTGCAGACACTTTAGCCCTTGCTCGAGTTGTGTCTGTCCTCAAGGGAAGTGCTAGATGCTTGCCTGCTTGTCTGATTAGTCGGCTGCATCTGCTTGCTATAAGCGAGTTGTATAACCAAGCGTACGCGTGAAGTGTTTGTACCGAGTCAGGTGTCGTGAGCTCGAGCTGACACCTATGTAGAATTTATTTTGGCACTGGCCGGATGATCTATGTGTCGGTGCGAGTTGTCTTTGCTGGTAATAGAATGCCAATTCGTTTAGTGTGAAAACACTGTCTTAGCTAGATTTGATTTTGTGGCCGCTGTTTAGCAGGAGAGCAGTGGTAGCGTGGCGAGCTTTTTGGGGCTCCAATTCCTGAACCATCTATGTTGAACAATGTAGACTAGGTTCAGGGAGTAAGAGATTTGGCGGATATGTTTGAAGAACGGTAGTCTCATCCGTCGACATTAGTTGGGGATCTGACTAGTCTCCCACTTTTTCGAACCATCTATAACCCGCATAGTGAGGGCTACAAGTTCGATCAAGTGGTTCCGGTGACCAAGTTAAAAAGCAGTGGTCCCGTGGCAGCCGTCAGAATCATTTCGGACTAACTTGGCTCCCACCTTCCAAATCATTTACACCTATATGCATCAAGCTACAAATTTGGGAGTTTTCGGCGACCACAATGTAGAGCAGTGGTCTCATGGCGAGCCATCGAAATCAATTCGTGACTGACTAGGCTCTCACCTTCTAAACTATCTACACCCACTCAGTGGGGCTACAAGTTCAGAGTTTGCAATTCGGCGGCCACACTGAAAAGCAGTGGTCCCGTGGTGATCCATCAGAATCAGTTTGGGATTGACTAGGCTCCCACTTTCTAAACTATCTACACTCGCGCAATGGGGGCTACAAGTCCAAGGTTGGTAATTTCGGCGGCCACGCTAAAAAGCAGTGTCCCATGGTGAGCCGTCAAAATCAGTACGGGACTGACTAGGTTCCCACCTTCCAAACCATCTACACCCGGGCAGTGGGGTTACGGGTTTGGGTTTTGATTAAAATCTTTCATTGCTAGTCGTCATCGGCTAGGCTTACTTGATTGAGTTCGTGATCATTAACCATAAAGAAAATAACGATCCCAAGCGAGTCGTCGTCACCAGGCGTTATAGCACTGATTAAACTCTCACTTCCCAAACCATCAGGATCAGCGCTAGGCGAACTAGGTGTCAGGACGTACCAGAAGTCATCATCATCACCTTGGCTGATAAGCTTGCCCAATTGGAAAGAGGTATCGCCTATTTGAGGGCGTGCGAACCCATGTCCCGCTAGTGTCGCACACTGTATGGACAACATTACCTTAAATTAAACAGTGATCCATAGGCACGATTCGTGCATCACAACTGACTTAAATTTCTGATGCTTGTGCCAAGCATGGCCCAGAATACTATTTGAATAATGGGTCGAGGTTGTGGGCCCATAGAGAAAGAGTTAGGTTTCATGTACGGTTGCACTACGTGTACGGCATAAGATCGCGTGATAACACGTGTACCATTAAGCTGTGGTATGGTTGAGTATTGGTTACTCCCTCTCAATTAATGGGGTTGTGTGTAGGGCCATTAATTGAAAGTTAATGCTGGAAGCCAGTTTGGTGAACTATCATGTCTATATAATGGTGTTTGCAATCATTGTAGGCACTATATTTGCGGAGCGTATCTCCTGTAATATTCTTGCTAGAAAAAAAAAATGAATTTGGGTTTTCAAAGGTTGAAGGGAGATCTCCAACAATGGAGTCTTCAAATGTTCTGACATTTGCACCGATCAGGCCTGATCATAGTCGCCCTTATGCGTGGTCACTTGTTCTAGGTGGGCATGTAGTTGATTTGCGGAGATCTCATAATTTCTTCTCATATTGCGGAGAAGTAGTACGGATTCCTACCAAGGGAGATGTTGTGCTGTTACTTTGTGCCGCTTCTGTCCGCATGTATGCGGTTCCCTCTGCTAATTCATGGCTGATCAAAGTGTTCGCGAATGCGCGATGCTTCCGGGTATGGTATCTCTCAGTTACTCCTGGTATCACACATGGGAAAAGTGGCTCGCTTGATTGCGTCATTGCTTGTGCCATCCTCATCTGCCTTCTTCTATCCCCTTCGGGAGGTCTAAAACTGTTTGAGGAAGTTTGCAAGGGTAGGATGCCTTTCGAGGATGTCGGTTGTCCGTTGTAAGGTCTACATTACTATTGTGGGAGTGTTTTCCTTGGGTGATTCGACAGAGCAATCGACCACTCAGTCTTTTCAATCCCCACTGACACTTTGTCCTTTATCTTGGGTAGGGGTCAAACGAAGTCCATTGAATATATTTGCTATCACTTGCAAATATCTTGCATGGCCTTCTTCGATACCTTTACATAGTTAGATCGTTTAAGTGAGTCTACTTCATGTCGCACTGAATTCAGATGATTGTAGTGTACCCGCCTCAAGGCGCTCGTTATTACATTCTTTCCAGTAATCAATAGAGTTTTTTTTGTATTTTTTTCTTTATTTCTTAAATGATTGCAAATCACATAGGGTTAAGAACCAAAACTCTACATTGATTATGGAAATGAAAAGGCATGAACAGTTTGAAAAAGACTAACTGTTGATAGAGAGATGTTCTTGCCCTGATATGAATTTGGAAGGCCCATGTGGATCGTTAGTATTCTCAACGGACTATCGGGCTTCACGGTTGTTATAGAAGTTACTGAAAAGTAAACCTTGTATGGGTTTATCTTCGCACTGACGAAAGGTCAGGGGTGTGTTCCCGTTAGCCTCGGCCTCTCCATTCAGGCTTATCTGAAGAATAGATTGCTCCTGTACAGCCTTATTGTGGTCCTTCCGCCGTCATTCAACTTAGCATTGGTTCAAGCTGCTCCATAAGACTCAATTGAATCTGGGAAGCACAATATTTGTTTTAGTGCGGCGTACTGGGCAACCCCATGCAGTAGGTTGGTCTCCATGTATTGTCCATTCAGAGCTATTAGCAGTGAACTTAACACACTGGTGAAGGGTGGAGACTACTGCCTCCATCTGGTGTAGCCATGGTCTTCCCAAAATGAAGTTGTAGGTTGATGGCGCGGTCTACTACCATGAAGTCCAGAAACGGACCTTTCTTAGCTACGGCTTTACTGCCACTATTGCTAACCTTATCTTTCCGATGGGAAAGCATTTCTCCCCACTGAATCGCGATCAAAGGTAATATGAGGACATCAAGTTTTCCACCTTGAGGTCCATACTACAGGAACGCATTGTAGAACAGGACGTTGAGTGGGCTCTTGTGTCCACAAGAGCTCTCTTACCTCCCACCTTGCGATGGAGATCGAGATGACTAGGGCGTCGTTGTGTTGATGCTCAGACTCCTTCGAGGTCTTTGTTCGTAAAGGTCAAGATGAGAATGGGGCTTTGAATCCTTGAGTGGTAGATGCGTATGTCCTCGCCTGCGGTTGTGCTCACATCTCTAGTAGAGTCCGCTTGCTTGACCTATGTGACTGGTCTTTACTCGGTCTAACTCCATGAAGGACAGAGGTTATCCCTGAAATCTTCTTCTTTATTTCTTTAACTGACTCCCCTCGATCCTCTGATTCGTTCTGATCGCTTCTCAGAGTTCAGGAATTCTTTTTAGTTTGCCCCTGTGGATCCAATACTCAGCCTCATACGTCAAACTATTGCAGTCATTGGTATCGTGGACACCCTCCTTATGGTACGCGCAGTACTAACCGTTGTCATGCTTGGAGTGGTCTCCGCACTGCTTTGGGGCCACTTCAGATCTTTCCAGTTTTTCATGGAATTAGTACGTCTGACAGGCTAGAGTTGAGAGTGTCACGGCTCTGGATCCAATGTAGTTTGAGGCTTTTCTGGCCTGAATCGACTAGGTTTGACCTATTTTCACTGCACTTTCTCTTACTCCTTTATTCATCCTCGCGTTCTTTCCCTTAATCTTGTCCTTAAAAGCGAAGGGCTTATTCTCGCCTTCGGTTTCCCTTTTTACGGTCCTCAGCTCCTCCAAGTAATGTGTTTCTGGGCGCTCTTGAAAAGATCCGTCCTGTTCAGAGGGGGCTCCAATTTGAGGTTTTCGTAGAGCTTCCTCTCCTTGAAGTCCGCAATGAAGGTTGTCACAGCTGTGTCGGCGATGCATCTATCAATGAGAGTCACCTCGTTGTTGAAGTGCATGACATTCTCTCTGGAGTATCTTATTAGACTTCTACTTTAGAGAGGGTATGTAGTGTAGGCCTTTTCAAAATGTTGGCTCCCAATAAAATGTGTCAAGAATTCCTTTGCCAGCATTTTGAAGGATTCGATCGACCTCGGTGGAAGGCTATGGAACCGTGTTAGTGCTGACTTCTTCAGGCTAATGGGAAAAGTTATGCACATCAGCGACTCAGATCCTTCTTTTATAACCATTACAGACTGGTAATGAATGGCGTAGGTGGTCGAATGGGTCGATGGTTCCGTCATAGAAGTCGAGCTTTGGGGGAGTGAACTTCCTCGGAAGGGCCTCGTTCATGATTTAGTCCACAAATGGTGGGACAGAGAGATGGTACAACACGTCCGGATCGTTTGCCCCTCTGCGGAGGGGTTCTGAGGGTCGAGCCTCTCTGCCTTGGCGATAGGCTCAGCATTAGCCGCGCAACCTCCTCTTGTTTGTTCATCCAGACCTGCTGCCAAGTCCATCTTTTCTTTTCCTTTGGGTTGTTTTTCTTTCAGTCCAACAATTCATCGAGTCATCTTATCTGGATCCAATACTCAATTTCATTCTTCAGGTTGTGGCAGTCTTCAGTATCATGTCCGTGGTCCTTGTGGAATGAACAATATTTGTTATTATCTCGCCTGGCCGAATACCCCTAGTTTGAGTGGCCATTTGACATCTTCCCAGTTCACCATAGGCTTCAAGACATTTTCCATATTTGCTTTTAAAGTTGTGTATGGTTTTTACTTCATGTCAACCGAGTGGGTTGACCGCTTGTGTCTGGTTCTGCCAGATTGCAGCTTCCCAACCTCTTGTTTGCAATTTTCGAACCTGCTATCACTACACCAAAAACCCCCATTAGCTACGCCGAGCTTGCCACGGTTTTAAACCGTTGGTATATTTGCCACGGCCAAAAACCGTGGCTATAGGTACCAACGGCTTAAAACCGTGGGTAAAAGACAACATAGCCACGGTTTAAAACCGTTGGTATAGTTGACACGGCTAAAAACCGTAGCTAAATTTAGCAACGGCTTCAGACCGTGGGAATTATTAGCAACGGTTATAAACCGTGGGTAGATCTAGAAACGGCTCAGAACCTTTGCAACAAAACAATTTAGCAACGGTTTTGAACCGTGGCTAAATATAGCAACGGCTTAAAACCGTTGCAAACAAAATTTAGCAACGGTTTTAAACCGTGGCTATATCTAGCAACGGCTAAAAACCGTGGCTACATGAAAAGGTGGAAAAAAATGGGCGGGCTCGTTTTGGCGCTCGACATTCCCTCCATTCGACAAAATCGAAGCTCATCCCCTCCACAAACCCTCCACTCGACCTCGTCTCCTTCGACTAGACTCCCTGCTTCTTCTCCTTCGACTCGCCATTGTCTCCTTCGACTCGACTTCCGTGCTTCTTCTCCTTCCCTGCTCCCTCGACCTCTCTGCTCCTCCCTCGATTTCCCTCGACTTCAACCGAACAAGTACTCTCTCTCATTTATTTATGATGAAATTAGGGTTCATCAGGGTTATCTTTTATTTAGGATGAAATTAGGGTTCGATGATTGTTTTTTTTACAATGTGCATTTTGTTTGAAAATTATAATTCAGTCTTGAAAATTATTCTAAATTCTTCTTGAAATTATGCTAAATTCTTCTTGAGCAATAATATGGAAGCCCCAAAACATCAAACAAGCATCTTCAAGTTACTATATTGTGTCAACTTACATGTATCTAAATTCTGGTACATTGTGCATTTATAAACTTCATCTCATTTTCAGACCATAGTTTTTTCAGTGAGATTTGCGTTGTTGTTTATTAAATGTACCCAGGAACTTGTATTATCAGCACACAACTTCATACAATATTAAAGATCATGCAACATTGCAACTGACCTAAGTAGTTGAGTTCTGCTCTTCACTTCAATAAAATTATACTCTATTTTAGCTTTATTTGTCATTGCCATACATTACCACATATTCACACAATGGTTTTCCTATCAAATGAAAGCTATTTTTCACCATCTACATTTAGCTATACTTGCAATTAATTTGAGTTCTTATGGATTTAGTCAATTTAACATATATCCATTTTATAAACATTAATTTTGCAAATAATGTAAATCAATCTATATTATTTCTGAAGTGGATAAATGTATCTGGCTTGATAAATAACTAAAACAAAGAAAAATAAAAGGGCTAGCGTGCCAACATAGTGTTTATACAAGCCAAATATTTAGAAAACAAGGTCCACCATTATTTTAATTACTTCATTTGAGGGAAGGTAGTAGCACTTCATTGACCAATTTGTCTAAATTCTCAAAGGAAGATCGTATAGTTGCCTCTTCTACACTCTTTTTCCACTATACTTGCAATTAATTTGAGTTCTTATTGTCTATCTTCCAGCTACAGCAGGAACAAACAAGGCTGCCTCCAGTGGCATTACTTTGAACACAAGGAAGCTTGATAAAGAAACATAAGTTTTTGCTTGTGAGTACTCAACTCTTTGGTTTTTGTGGATTCTTACAGTTTAATTGTATCATCATTAGATTGCCTCTAGCTTCGACCAAGCTATAAGGAAATGCAAGATGCCATTAAAGAGGGGTACGCATTAAAATGGGCTGGTTTTATCAAAATGTAAAGAAACCAGTAAAGAAACCTAAACATAAAACCAAATATGCGAAATTAGTAAATCCAACTTCATTTTGGTTCGGGGATCCTAAATAACCCCTACTCAATTTCCAAAAAAAAAAAAAAAACCTTTGCTTTGGTTGCTTGGTTCTTGCATGAATCTAAGTTAGGCGAATACAAGAAAACTCACTACTTTATCATCAGAAGGACTGAGTTTTCCTTAAATTAGTGAATCCCGCGATTTCACTTCTTACCCAAAAAATGTAATTTGATGCCTTTTTTTCTTCACTTTGGGTCTCAAGGTGTTCATGGCCTTACTGCGGTTTGAACTAGAAAAGTGCTTGATAAATGTAGCTTCCACCATCTCAATGAGTCTGGTAATCTTTGGAGTTCACAAGCAAAACCAGAACAGTTACGTTAATGAAGACAACTATACTTGTAAAACTAGTACAAATTAGATTATGATACCCTGATGAATTCCAGTTACATCATTTTATCTTTTGTGGGTTCATTATGTGTTCAATTATTTCAGCCATATCTCCAAGATCCATGAAATAAAAATCCTAGGAGAATAGGTGAAGGATTTCCCCTTGCATGCACAACATAAATAACAATTCACTCGTCATGAATAACAACTTTTGTTTTCTTTTCGATTCGGCCCCTTCAAAGTTTTGAAGGAGCTTGTAGACTTGCTAAAATTACAAAATAATGTGCATGAGCAAGTTGTATAGCTTCTGTATTGGTGGCTATTACCCCAATTGAATCATTGATAAGAGCTGCGAGCTGATAGAAGGATGATACCAATTAGGATCAACATCTATAATGAACTTTATTTTCTTTATTAGTTTTAATTTCATACACGTCAAGTTCACAAAGGTTGTTGTATGTGCGGTTATGCTCATTTTAGATGTTAACAGAAAGTATATCGCAAAAAAATTAAGGCTGACCTGTCCAGGAGTGGTGATGAACACAATGCTGGCATTTTCACCTACTACTTCCTCTACATCTTCCCTTTCCTTTCCATGTGGAATGACAAAGACTGGCTGGATATCATCCCTGTTTCACACATTGAAACTATCATAAGGGTGATATCTCTTCTTTGTTTTTCAATTTTGTGAAGTTCATAATCAAATATTGAGCCATGTTACATGATTTTAAATGCCAAATATATGAAGGTGTTTTAACTAGTGTGGTTAGACTTTAGCACGACGAATCAGTTTCATGGTTATTTTAGATTTAAGTGAAGTTTGTCATAGACGGGTGAAGCTGTACCTGTTGTTTTTCTTGTTGTTCTGAAAATGAATGCAGCAGTGTCTTATTTCTGAACTATATATGATATTGTAGCAATGCAGTAGTGTCTTATTCTCAATGAATGGTGAGGTGTGCCTTGACGCAGTTGGTGAGTGCTTAGGAGATGTGAATTCTAGTTTATATTTTAGTAAATAAGTAAGCATCGTCAGAAATATGGCTGTGAATGGAGCTGTGTGGAGAAACAGGTTTTATTTAACTGATGCCAAATAGAGAATAGCTCAGTATGTCGTATGCAACGTCTTCCGAGTTTTGACCTTTTTCTTAAAATCATTTGTCTAGTTGGCAATTTTTTCAGTGTTAGGATGAAACCTGAAAAATAGCCACCTCCCGGCCATTTTACGCCCCAAGAGTGAGTCAAAAGCGTGATTTTTACTGGCTTTTTGGTGTTCAGAGTTATCTGGGTTATATCATAAGTCATAAATAAGAAGGAGGATAAATTGACTACGGTAACAACAAAATTTTTAGCTAGGATGATCTAAAACCAATTCTAACATAGATCATACTTTTTGCTCAGCCCATATTTTGCTAATTAGGTGTTTGTTTTTCTAATGATAAAAGTATTAAGTTATTTATATGCTTTAAGTTCAGTACATTTTATGGAAGCAGCAAGGACGTGCTTGCTTAATTAGTGCTGAAAATATATAGAGATAGATACACCCTCAGCGTCTTGCATATATTTGTGATGTAGGCAATCAAAACTAGACAAGGTTTCTTGGACATTCTCTTTAAAACAAACTGACATGAATCATAAACAGATATTTCTAACTCCAAATGATGTAACAAATACAGAGAGTTTTTTGTTTTTCCTTGTAACCAATGATGTTTCATGTAGACCCTGATTCATTTTTTCTTCTTAATTTTCAAACTCTCAATCATAGTTGGTAGTGTTTTTTCCCCATCACCCCCTAGTTAGCAGGGTTTCATGAGGTTACATGTATAATGGATGAGGTGTTGGTGAAGGTCAGCAAAACATTACGTACGAGTGGACAAATGTTTAATCTTTTTGCTTGGTAAAAACAACAGCAAAAAATGAGGAGAGATTGAGAGAAACCAGAGTCAAAGTTAACTTGGTGTGTGTAATCAGATAGATGAATGGACTTATTTGTTGGTGCGACTTGCTTGCCAAATTGTCTCAAGGAAGGAGGAACAAAATTTTTGTGCAAAGTTTGTCGTAGGGTAGACAGGAGGGACTTTGTGGAGGCAGAGACAAATTAAACTGGCATGGGAGAGAAGAGAAGAGAAGAGAAGCCTGTTTCTTTCTGTACTTTTTGTAAGTCGTTGTTATAATTACTGGGGAGGCAGTGTTGTACCTGTAAATGGATTGACCAAACAAACCGGCCTTTCATCTGCTGACATCCTCAGGTCACCTTCAACCCTTCCTGTTCACTTGTCTTTGATGATAACTTCATTCACAAAAATGGGTCGTAGAGCTTGGCTAACTGGCGAGGAAACCATATTGTATCTCAATTTTGGAATCATATTGCAAAATCTGGATCCATTAGTTATTTGGCAGTTTCGGATTAAGCATGTTTTGTTTTGATATGGTATGGTATGGTATGGTATCACACATACTTCGTGTGATTGTGGATATACCCTAGTAACACGGGGTTAATACTAGCAAATGGACTCTATGAGACATTATATCCAAGCCATGATAGTGGAATTACATTTTGTATCTCATAATATTTAGAAAATCAGGTTGTAGAATGTAGCTAGATCCATTAGTTATTAACATGGTCAAGGTTGGTCTAAGCGTGTTTGATCCATTACTTATCGTTGCAACATATAAACGTTTATAAGATGTCAAATATAATATAAGCACAAAAATTAAGTTTACTAGTCAATTTTTTGATATGAGCCTAAGTGGCTTTAAGATTCAAGGCTTTCACCTTGTATCTACAGAGGGTTACACATTTTTTGATATGATGTGTATCCTTAGATGCTTAAATCAAGCTTCATGCCACCTCCTCCCTCCCCCACCCCCACCCCCCGCACCCGCGGGTCCCTCCTCTTCATTTCTTTAAAAATCTCTTCTTTTTTTTTTTGCTAAACCTAGCTAACCTAACCAAACAAGATAGAATTTTTGCAGATTCATGACTAGTACTGCCAAGAGCAAACTACCACAACTTATAAGCTAACACATTGAAAAAACAAATGTAGCAACGGTTTTAAACCGTGGCTAGCTCTAGCAACGGCTAAAAATCGTGGCTACATGAAAAGCAAAAATAAAATTGGGCGGGCTATTTTTGGCGCTCGACCTTCCCTCCTCGACTTTCATCGACAAATTTTAGAATTAAACTCAATTTTAAGTTAAATATATATATTATAAATTTTAGAATTAAAGTCAATCAAATTTGATCAGACACTGTTCACTGAGAGTAACCCATGATTTCGATTCTAACTTGACTCTTATGAACCATCATGACTTAAGAGGTAAGCCAACATGCATAATGCTAACCCATGATTTCGATTCTAACTTGACTCTTATGAACCATCATGACTTAAGAGGTAAGCCAACATGCATAATGCTAAAGTATTCACACTCAGCAAATAGAATTATTTACATCCCCACACACTCCAATTTACATCTCTGCACTCCTACAAGAAACTGAAATGCGGAATCAGGTGGATTCGAACCACCATCCTCCCCTAACCAAATCTGGTTTGGGTTGCTCCACCATTTTGAGCTTATGATTCCAGACAAAGAAAACTATTAAAGAAAAACAAAGGGCACCTTGACAAACTTAACATAATCCAGAAATAACGTAAATTTTTTTTGTCTACCGAGATCACGCACGAGGTGTACAATTTTTTACCTAAACAAATAGTTTCCAAGTTTTTTGCTAATATACATTTTTGTCTATAAACGATCATGTGTTTAAAAGAGACCCTAATATGAATTTCATACATCAACATCTTCCCTCTGTTTTATTACAAATAGCATAAATTGTTGCTGATATTATTCTTGATTTGGTTCTCTACATTGCATTCTTTTCTTCTTTTATTGCTATATTATAAAGTAATGATATTAAGTATGATCTAAAGCTACTTAACTGACAAAGTTGATTATATTGTACTAGCTCTTCTGATCCTCATATCAACTCTTACTTATTCATCAAATCATTTATATAAAAGAAAACACTGATCTCCATGCTCAACAGATTGCCATTGCTTATCATGCATTGTTTACCTTTAGTAGGGAACTTCTCTGCTCCAATCCATTATCTAAGATCAGTTGTAGTTTTGTACTTTGTTAGTTTGTCCTTATATATTTTTATTTTGTTTTTTCTAAGATCAGCAATAAGCATGATTGTGGTATTTTAGAAACAATTAGTTGGGATAGGAGATCCAATGTAACTCAAGTAATTGAGTTGGATTGAGAATGTAGAAAGAAGGTCAATGAAACATTGTATAGGGTACCATAACAAATACGACAACACAACTGGATGAATTGAAGTTCATTAGATTGGTCAATGATTTTCAAGCAATTTAGCAATGGATGTAGAATCTGAACGTCTTTCAAACAGTCGGAAGATATGCTATAGAGGCCATCGACGTTTTTTACCTACAAAACACAAGTTTAGAGATGACAAGGGATTCAACAAAGATGTTGAACATCGTCGTGCTCCACAACGGTTATCTGGCGAAGAAGTTGAACGAAGGATAGTGGAAATTTTGGAAGGTAGTTCTACACAAGGTAGGGTTAGTGGGCAAAAGCGCAAGAATATGGTTGATAATGATAACGTCAATGATGAACCAACCAATAACATTGCGCCACCGTGGTCTAGAAGGTCCATTTTATTTGATTTGCCGTACTGGAAGTTTGTTGAGCTACGACATAATATTGATGTGATGCATACTGAAAAGAATGTCATTGAACACTTATTGAAGATATTGTTGAATGTCTCTAAGAAAACAAAGGATGGTGAGAATGCTCGAAAAGATATGGAAGACATGGGAACTCATAAGAGATATTGGTTGAGCCATGACAATGAAACGGAAAAAACGTCAATGCCAAAAGCATCATTTGCCTTGACCAAGAAAGAAAAAAAAGTTTTTATGGATACACTAAAAGAGTTGAAATTGCCGAGTGGATTTTCATCCAAGTTGAGTAATTGCGTTCTTGGCAATCCCCTGGAGCTAAGAGGACTAAAGTCACATGATTACCATGTCATTATGCAACATTTACTTACAGTTTTGCTTAGACATGTTTTTCGTGACAAGAAGGATAAAGATTTAAGAATTGCTATTCAAAGAATTAGCTTATTCTTTAATATCTTATGTGCTAAAGTGATCAACAAAACAGATCTTCAGTTGGCACACAAAGGTGTGATTGAGGCAATGTGTGTCCTTGAAAAGGAGTTTCCACCTTCATTCTTTGTTATAAGTGTGCATTGCATGGCTCATCTAACCGAGGAAGCGATGCTTGGTGGTCCAGTTCGATATCGATGGATGTATCCCTTTGAGCGGTAAATAAATTTTCTAATTTTAGTGCACGTTATCTTATTATATTATATACTAATTTATCCTTTTATTTATGATTGATAGGTTAATGAAACGATACAAAGACTATACTAAAATTTTCAGATACATGGAAGGATCAATAGCAGAATCATACCTTGTAGATGAATCTGTTACATACTGCATGGAGTATATGAGAAAGCCACGGTTCGGAACTCACAAACACAGTCAAGAGGAGTGGCTTGATGTAGATGATGAGTATGCCGATGAAAAGCCATTGGATAAAGGAAAAAACTATATGCTAAATAATGTACAATTTAAACAAGCTCGAAGATGGGTTTTCAATGCACTTGCTGATTCGAGTGATTGGGAAGAGTAAGCGCAAGAATATTTTAGTCTTTTTTTATAACTAGAAATATAGAATTATGATAATATGGTAACTTGTGCAGAAAATACAATGAATATTGCATGGAGTTGGCTACACAAAGTAAAAAAAAAGGGTCAAGGAAAAATGTTGAGAAAGCTACAGATTTTATTCCTTGGTTGTGTGATGAGGTATATTATAATGTGTATTTATTCATATATATATACATATATAATTTTTTTTATTTTCAGATTTCAGTTCTAAGATGATTTGTTTTACAATGTAGTTGGAGAAGGCTGGGGAAACAAATACCACACTTTGGAGGTTAGCCAATGGTCCAAATTTTTTGGCAACTCGATATCCAAAATATTGTGTAAATGGTTTCACATTTGCGACAAGTTCTTTGGATGAATGTTTGGTGACACAAGATAGTGGTGTCTCCATGGATGCCATTGCTCATTTTGTTGCTAGTAAGAAAGATAAGAGGCCAAAGGACCAACTAGTCAAATGGTATGGAGTTGTTAGAGACATACTGGTGCTAGACTACATTGATTTCAAAGAAACTGTCTTCTATTGTGATTGGGTCAAAGTGGAAGATAAGAAAAATGCATATAAGGTGGACCCAATTTGGAACCATGAGATGGTAAACTTGTCGAAGCTAAAAGACAAAAGAAAGGTGGAAGAGGATCCATTCATTTTAGCTCAAGAAGCAAGTGGAGTATTTTATTCGAAAGATCAATCAAATGACGGGTGGCATGTAGTTCTACATACTCAAAGAGGCTTGAACACTAATGTCGATAAAAAGGAAATTCCCACTGTGTATCAAAGCATCTTGAAAGCAACCCCAACCTGAAGAGCTTACTGGAATTTTAATTGACTATGCTACAATATTTTTTGATGCATTTCTAATGCTATTTTAGTCATCCTCTTTGGTTGAGACCAAATATTTTGTCTTTGTTTCTTATTTAGACTTTTGAGTTGTGAAAGGGAAGCTTTGTAGCTATGTATTCAGATTGGCTTTTCCAATGCTTTATAAAAAACTATTTGTGGTGATATGTTGTGGAATGAAATTATCTATAAATGTGGTGTATATAGTTGATTCTTATTTCTTTTTGTTTGATAATGGTTAATATTAACTGTCTTCATTGATAGAGATGGATAGTACTCGCGGCAATGATCTCTCCACCATTGATGTCACTAGATCTACAAATGATGACATTGAAGTTAAACAGACCATACAGTTCAACCTCCACGGTTTAGCAGTTGGACCTGGTGCTAGAAATTTCAATAAAAACATTGGAAAGCTTGTTGAAACCCTTGTGCCCATCAAATTCAAGGGTTGACACCATGTTACTGACAACTACAAAGAGGATGTGTGGAATGGCCTGAAGGTGAGATTTTACATCATTGATTTTCATAATGTCTTATATTATTTTCAACTTATATCTCAATGGCTTATTTGCAGCGTGAATACGACATTCCAAATTATGTGAAAAAGAGTGTGCATTTGAAAATGCCTGAATATTATAGAAGGTTCAAGGCAAATCTTAGGAAGAATTATTTGGATAAGTATCCTACCATTGAGGAACAAGAGAAACATGTTCCAAATGGTGTAAGAGAGGAGGATTGGAAGGAGTTTGTTCGCCATGAGAGCACCCCTGAAGCGAAGGCAATTAGAGACCAAAATGCAAAAAACAAAAAGGCTTCAAAGTATGTATGGGGGGGTGGCCAAAAGAGTGCTGCAGAAGTAGAGTACGAAATGGTAATTGAGTTTCTAGCTACTAGTACAATATTATATACCATTTAACTTTATAGGTTGAGACTAATCTTTCAAGTATATAGGTTGAGAAGAACCCTGATGGAGAACCAGTCACACGCACTGACATATGGATTGCCTGTCACACGGGAAAGGATGGAAAACCTACGCGTGGTTCTGAACAATATATGGTATGTGCCCAATGATGTCTTTTATACCCAATTCTTAATTTACTTTGTAGTTGTTTGAATATTATTTGTGTCCTGATTTATTTTATTTTTTCATTCTTTTGAAGGAACAAGTTAAAGCAAAAAAAGCTGCATTGCAAGAATCTTCAACTCAAGGTAACATTGACCTCACTATTGATGATGATCCTCTAAGCCAAGTGTTTGTCCAAGAAGCGAGGGGACGTACTCGTTGTGTTGGAACCACTGTCTCTGAAAGGAAGTATGATGCTGCACTTCCCGCTCGTTCATTGCTATTGGAAAAAACATTGGAAGCCAAAAAAAAGGAAGAAAAATATGAAAGATTGGAAGAAAATGTTAGATGGATACGAGAGAGACTTGAAAGTGGAACTTATGTAAGACCATCAACAAGTGAGGGAATACAAGGAGTTGTTCAAAGAACTGAAGATCCACCGTCATTCGGTGCACAATCGACAAGGCAACCGGATAATCCATTACCTCCATCTCCATTACGACCATCTTCATTACCTCCATCTCCATTACCACCATCTCCATTACCATCATCTTCTCAAGGTGTTGCGAGGTTTCCTTCTCCAAGCAATCCTGTTCCTTCAGTGTCAAGGAGATACAAAGTTTGTGATTGGGAAAGGAATGTCATCGCGATAGCATTAGAGGTTGTAGATCCTATCCATCAATTCTCTTGCGCTTGTCATGGATCATTGAACCCAGCAACAGAGATCAGACTTTCCTTATGCTTCAAATACAAGACTGGGGTGAAACTTTACAAAAGTGATCCAAAAGGAGACAATATGGGGGATTTGGACGTTGGTGATTTCTTCATATGGTGTAGAACTCATGTGGAACTTGATGATTGATAGTTACAAAAACCAAGAGTCTAATGGTGAATTTTCTGACTATATTTACTTTTTAATGTTTATTTATATTTACTTTTTGATTCTGATGTCTTTCTTTTAATGTTTATTGTTGTACGTGCTGTTTCTTGCCGCAGCGGGTTTTAGCGTGCGCGGTTAGCACACTGGTTTTGAGCTATGGTTGAGGTATTCTCCTTACATGTGGTGGCCATCTAACCTAGTTCAAGTATTATATCTATTTTGTTCTTTTGTTCTCTTCAATTATCTCAATGAATGTGAATTCATGTTTCCAATGATCAAAAACATGTACAGTACACAATCGTAAAATGTCTAGTGCAATTCTATCCAAAATGTCCATTAATGTACCTTAATGACTTCATCTAAATTGTCGGCATGGCTGTCAATGGTTGTTGTACCCCAACTCAAACAAAAGGACTCACACTTGGTCATCTTCTATACCCCATTGAAAAAGTGTATATAGCATCACCTTTTGTATGTTCCATATTTCATTTCACCTTTTTTCCTTTTTTCTTTCTCACTTCTACCAATTTCTATTCTACGACCTTCTTATTGCAAGTATCTTCCTTGCTAAACCAATATGAACTAGCCCAGTCATGAAAATCTTGTGCCTCATTCCTGTTACATAATATTATTATCTTCTTTTTCTCATGCAACGGAATTTATGTCAAAAAAATATAAATAGGGCCTCATTGTCCAAAACATTCAAAACTCTGAACTTGAAAATTTTCCAAATATATGAATCCTATGGAGTCTGATAAATTTGACTCTTGACCATTTTTGGTTTTGTAGCATGCAAAGAAATGAACCTATTGCTTGAGCATTCCTTGATGCATATTAAAGTGACCCTCAGTTACCCTCTAGTAGAGTTACTACATTCTCCAATAACTGAAGCACATAACTTACCAAGAGGCTCCACAATATTTTCTTCTTATATAGCTTTGATTATTTGTTGGGCAACTTGTGATTTTTTATGTACTTGATACAGGCAGATATATTACTACGAGGATATGTACTTTATGTCTTTTGTAATGTAATGACTGAATAACATGTCTAGTTTTTTTAGCATTTAATTGCAGTTTAAACTTTTTAGGGACAGAATTAGAACATTGACCATATAAATAATGGGTGCATTCTCTGCTCTGTGAATTTTATAGTGGAGATCATCAATGTCAAAAGTCAATTAGTGGTTGATACTCATTATTATTTGTTGTTTTCCAATTGAACCGAAGAAGGGAAAATCTAAAACTCCAAAGAAAGCTAAGGAAAGCGTTCTCAAGCAAAGTTTAGTTTTTCTCTTACCATATCAACTCATTTCTCTTCTTTGTAACTTATTGAATTATATATGTTTGATGATTGTTGTGCAGAATCTCCGGCTGAGTTCTTCGCGGAGAACAAAAACATCGCGGGGTTCGACAATGTGAGTGTCTTTCATAATTTTTTATTAAATTGGTTTTCTTTTTTGAGTTGAAGTTGAAATTGAAACTAGAATACTATATAAGAAAATGGAACAAATGGGAATTTACTTCTTTAACTGCCTATGGTGAATAATTTGATAAAGAATGTTGCAGGATAAATGAGGTAAGTAGTTAGCTTAACCAGGTTTAGGAAAGATTTTACTTCTTTAACTGCCTATGGTGAATAATTTGATAAATAACTGCATATGAAATTCGATATTGACTTGTCTCATTAAACATATTTATCTATGCTTTTAGCAACTTGTGGTAAATTGGAAGTTCATGTGTGAGAGTGTTGACTATTCTGGAAAATGATTGTACCAGAAAAGAAGTTAGTGACACGGAATCAGTTTAAGAGATAAGGATCTTCCCATTGGTTTCTATCGAGCTTTGTTAGTTATTATGTAATTTGGGCAACCTGCAGACTTGAGCATTGTCAGAGAATGGTTTCTGCTGTGAAGAGGTAGGTTTGAAGATATTAACAGGTTCTGATTCCGAGATAATATTTTTGTTTGGCACATTCCAACCAACCAAATCTGTCTCAAAGAACTTGTGTTATTATCAACGATGTTGTTCAGGGATGCACAATCTGTATTCAAGCATCTTGAATTCTATCCCAGACTATTTTGCTTCAATTTGTAGCAAATTTGAGATTTGTATCTCTGATTACATGAACTTGAAATAATTGTATCTCCGATTAGAGGAACTTGAAATATGTGTCTTTAAGGTTGTCCCATCTAGTGTTCGAAACATTATCTAGTGATATATTGGCCACTGTTCTGACAAGAAAACTATTGTTTTATTCTCGTTTATTTGATACAATGCATACAAAGAAGAAGAATAATAAGAAAGCACGTGCTTATATAATGAGTTCCCTAATAAGTTAAGAGATTTCAAAATACGTTGGATCTTTGCAAGTTGGTAGGATGGTCATTGGCATTTAGAGTTTATTATTGCAATTTGCATTTTGAACTTGCAATTTTGTTTGCAAGTTGCAAGTTACAAAAAATCAGCTCATTTTAACCTTTTTTGCCTATCAAACAATTGTACGAAAATGAAGAATGTAGCCGATTGCAGCTGTCCATTTTACATAAATTTCAACTTAAGATGTTGGAATGAATTGAATTTTTTCCAGCATTTGTTTTTCTTCGAATGCATGATAGGTTTGAGCTTCTTGTCAAGCTATAAAAGCTAACTTTGCTTGGTTGACAATTGCAGGTAATTGTGGCAAGTACGAGGAGCAGGTAGGCAGAGCACTCTGTCGCAAAACAGAGTGCATCTGTAATTTTTTTCTGCTGCTGTTTCATGCGCGGCGTTGATGCTGCTGCTGCTGCTGCTAAGCTTTGGCGCGTTACTGCTGCTGCTGCCCTGCTTTGATGTTGCTGTTGCTGCTTGGTTTGCTGCTGCTGTCTGTCGCAGCGTTGACATGCTGAGATGTGGCGACATGCGGTTGGAGCGTGTGTATGCCGGTTGATCTAGGCAGTCTGGTGTAACTTGATTTGTCGCATAAACGCGCGTGTGTTGCGTGTTCTATGGTTGAGAGACTGACTGTGAGTTGATTTAAGTTGATTGCTTTAAGTTTTGTATTTTCATTGTTTTTAGTTTTTGCCTTGGCTTTCAAACAAAAAAAAAAGTTCTCTTTGGTGCCATATGTGTACTTTATGAAATCTTAGTGTTATCTGTTTGCAAATTGTTAACTCCATACTAGACAGCCATAAACTTATAATTGGATTTATAGTGTGAATAATGACAAACCTTTAATTTGATGAATGTTTACTGTTTCATATGTAGCTTTTATCACAAATCTTGTTGTACCTTGCCTCATTCTTATTGAGCTGTTTAGAGATCTGAATTTCTTTGACTCACAATATTATTGAGCTGTTTAGAGTTCTGCAGCCTTGTGATGGGTGTTTTCTTTTAACCCAGGTTCGAGATGTATTTTCAAAAGCAGCTGCTGCAGCTCCTTGCCTTCTATTCTTTGATGAATTTGACTCTATTGCACCAAAACGAGGGCATGATAATACTGGTGTTACTGACCGTGTTGTAAATCAAGTTAGTGCCTCAAGTTATTTACAGTTTGAGTACTTTCATGTATACTATTTTCTTAAAGCATTTTCCATCTTTATTCTTTTGCAGTTTCTCACTGAACTAGATGGTGTGGAAGTCCTTACTGGGGTGTTTGTGTTTGCTGCAACTAGGTTAGTACTCTTAGCTAGGTTCTTCTAGGCAACTATAATGCATATATATAGGTTATTCTGGATTGATGACACACTCAATTAATGAGGCCATTTATCGATTGTTTTTCTATTTTGGCCTTCTTTAATATTTGGAGTACTTGTCCAGATATGAAATTCAGAATTTCCAATGGAGATATTTCCTCAATGTCAAATTTTGTTAAAGCCGTATCCTGCTGAAAAACACTATGGTTCATTTCCACACCCATAGGTCTTTATCCTCAGTCAGGTCACCTCTTCAAACTATGGGGAGCTTCAATTGAACTTCATCTCGAGTCTGGATGCTGATGAATGGGTTGTTTATAATATCATTTATTTCTTCCAGCGTTGTTGTCCTCTATCCTGTTGAGATTGGGACAGATGGTTCCAAAATTAGAGCTCTAGTTGTGCGTCCTGATGTGAGAGTTGCACAATGGTTGGCTTACATGCCGCTCTCATGCCTTGCATAACTTGTGCATGGATGTCATAATGATTTTGCAAAATGTTACTTCTCATATTCTATTCCCTGGATAAAGTCTAATATCTGTTTGCAAATTGTTACCGTGGCTCTAGAGGCTAATTTTGGCGCCTCATGCCCTGCCTCACCCCTGACAACATAGTTCCCACGTCAAATTTTCGTTTGAACCAAACACAGCCTTAGTATTGAATTTAGTTCTCATCTTGATTGATTTACAGTTCAGTTTTATTTTTCCCTTTATATCACCTCATTAGCTAGTAATTTTATTTTAATTTATTTTTTATTTTCTCCAATACCTCAATACAAAAACTTTTTGTCGACAAGTTCTCAATTTTAAATTTATAAATGCCAAGAAGCTGCTGAGGAATTGGCTCCACGGTTGGAAGTCATTTTGCAGCATCTCTTGTGTGCTTTTGGGCAATATCAGGTTTGTTTTATATAAGTGCTCTTTCACTTTACATTTTGGCTATTATGTCAAATATTTGACACTTGCTAATCCTTTTTTGTCTAAACTCTTTTAGAAACGAAACCTTCGGATTGTATATAAATGATGCTAACGAAACCTTCAGGTATCATGTAATGTGTTTCATCTTGTTGGCTGCCAGTATTGAACAAAAATAGTAAGTTAACTTGTTCTCTATGATGATGAATTACAGCCAAGATATCTTGAGATTTTAATGCCTCCAGTAATTGCAAAGTGGCAGCAGCTTTTGGATGCCAACAAAGATCGTTTTCCTTTGCTCGAGTGTTTTACATCTATAGCAAAGGTATTTTTCCCCTTGCCTGAGTCATTTAAAAAATTTCTATTTGATTAAACAGCTGTCAGGCTCATGTCGAACTAATACTTTTAACTTATAGTTCTACACGACTTATTTTTTTTTAAACTTTTGGAAGTCTCTTCTAGACCGAATGAAACAATAGAGTTTTTATACTCTTGTTCTATCTGTTTCAGGCATTAGGTTATGGGTTTGCTCAATTTGCAGAACCTGTGTTTCAGATGTGCATAAATATCATCCAGACTCAGCAATTGGCAAAGGTTTCTACATACTTTTGTTGTGTATATCACTCCTTCAGCTTCTGCAGATCTGCATTGTGTTTTAGTTCTTATCCATTTATTGGCCTAACATGGAGGTGTTTTGAAAGGGACATCACCCAGTTGTATTAGGAATAATTATGTATTTGATTAAGTGATCATGTTGGAGAGGTTTGGAGCAATCACGATGACCAATTGCTTGTAATATGTTGAATTATTATTGATAATTAATTTGTTTAATTCAGGCTGAATTAGTTCATCCAATTTCTGATTCTTTTGTCTCATTTGTGTGGACTATGTGTAAGGACTGATTTTGCAGGTGCCACGGCTGTGATTTTGCTGCAGCAGAAAAAAATAAAATATAATTTTTTTTTCGATTATATTAACTTGCAACGGTTTAAAACCGTTGCAACAAAACAAATTTCTTTTTTTTTTGAATTTTTTTCTCATTTCCTACGGCTAAAAACCGTGGCCATGGATAGCCACGGCCTAAAACCGTTGCTATCACATTTGCCACTGTTTAATTCACACTATTTAGCCACGGTTTGTAACCGTTGCTAATATTAGCCACGGTTTAAAACCGTTTCTAATATATAAACTTTGTCACGGCTTAACACCGTAGCTAATGTTGCAACGGCTATAAACCGTTGCTATGTTGTTAGACACGGTTTATAACCGTTGCTAATATCTACACTTTGTAACGGCCTGGAACCGTTGCTACTTTGCCACGGCTTAGAACCGTTGCTATTTTATTGCAACGGTTTATAACCGTTGCTAATTTCTGAAAATAATGCCCCCCCTCCAAACATAAAACCGTTGCTACAATGTTTAGCAACGGTTTATAACCGTTACAAATAATTTTGCGACGCCCCTGTAGTCCACGGCTCTTAGCCGTGGCAATGGCTTACACCCACGGTCTAGAACCGTTGCTAATGGGGGTTTTTGGTGTAGTGTATCGGTCCAGTGCATTTTGTTTTGACCAATGTCCTCCCGTGGCATATCATCTTATTTTTTGTCCTCCCTTCTTTCCCAATTCATATGGAAAGATCTCTTGTCATACTCATTCTTCTTGGCAGCCCACATATCTTCAAGAATGATGTAATTTTGTGTGCTCTTTAGTAGGTTTGTCATGCTCTTCGGAGGCTTCAGAGTTATAAATTGTATACCTGTCTACTTCTGAGTTCAAAGGTGAAGGTGGTCACAACTTTGTCGTCACTGCATCCGTCTCTCATGGTAACTCATTAGTTAATCGTGTAACGTATTATATGAGAGTCTCGTCGGGCATCTGTATAACGTATAACAGATAATGATGACCCTTTCTGATCCATTGACTGTTGATAAATCTAGTGATGAAAGTTGTGGCCAGCGCTTGGAAGAAGTCCATCGACCATGGCGGGAGGCTGTTAAATCAATTTATTGTTGTGGATGTGACGCTGGTTGGGAAAGTTCTACACATGGCAAAGTCTGAGCTTTCCTTTAGTACCATCATATGGTTAAAATAGCGCATATGGTCCAACGGATCAGTAGAACCATCATAAGTTTCGAATTTTGGTGGAGCAAACTTCTTGGGCAGAAGGTTTTTCACGATCTTGTCAGAGAATTGTGGTATGGCAAACTCATATAAGATATTCAGATTTGTGACTCCAATCCTGAATGGGATTTGTGAAGGAACTCCACCAGTTCGAGACCCATCATTTGACTGTTGATTTCTTTCAAAGTTCATTTGTGAAACTCTGCAATAGCTTATGGTTCTCTTGAAGACGACTGGCAGAATTTTGCTAAAGTGGAACTCTGACGTGCTCGATAGATGGGACACGTTCTTGTGTGAGATTTTCGACTACTTTAGCCAGATGAGTCATTTGGGGTAAAAGTTGATCCTTGCGAGGATCCATCATCATTCCCGCAAGAGTAGGGGCATGTTAGGGTTCTAGCTGAGTTGTGTGGGCCACCATATCTTGTGGTGGCAATTCACAATTTTGTGCAAATGACTTTCCCAATGCTGGATATAGGATGCATCCATTTGGTAATTCAGCTTCACCACTGGAAGGATTGTCTTGATTGTTGCTAACCTGAGAGTTTGTGGGAGGTTCCATTTGCTTTGTATCGTTTGTTTATGATTCATGCTAAGGAAACTAATAATTTTGTTCTAATTCACAGGCGGGCCAAATTGATGTGTCCCAAATCTTTTCCTCGAGATCTGACCTACAAAACAAGGTTAGATTGCCAAAGACCACTTGTTTAGTAGCTAAAGACACTCCGATGCTTAAGTCAGTTAACTGTATAAGAGAATAAACTTAGACAGTGTAGTTGTATTGTGTTTGCATACCTCCTTTGTTAATCTCTCATTTACCTTTTATAATGAGAGTAGTTAACTCGGTGCGTGATTTAAGCATTTGGACAGAGTATAGTTGTATTGTGTTTGCATACCCCCTTTATGAATCTCTTCTTTACCTTTTATAATGAGAGTAGTTAATTTGGTGTATGACTTAAGCATGCAGGGTGAGATGAAGGGGGACATTCTCACAATGATCTTCTTCTTCATTGAGATGCGTCATTGGGGGAGTGATTCCCACTATGGCTTTTCTCCTTGATAATGACTCTTTTGTCTAAGGGAAGAGATCTGTTGAGCCTAAGATTTGGGCTTTTAACTTTGCTCATGGTCCATTACTAAATATGTTTTGAGTTTTAGCGATCGGACTTGTTATCCATATTTAGCGTGAGGTATTTGTTCCTTGTGATGAATGATATTTGCCACGTGTACGGCCGTGATTGAAAGACTATTTGATTTATCATCAATTACAACTATTCAATAATAAGTAAAAATTATTATTGAATTTTAGACAAAATAATTATTTATAATTGGAAAATCAGTTAGTTTAATTGTAAAATTATGAAATGTAGAGGGTGAAATGGAATATCAAAAAAGAAGATGTAAGAGTTTTTTTTTTTTTTTTAATTTATAGATAATTTGAGGCTTAAAATAAATTATGTTTGGGGCTTAAATGTAATTTATCTATCTTTAAGAGGGATTGATTTGTCTGAATTTGCAAGGGTATAATGGATTGATGATTAATTTATTGTTCCCTACTGTTTTTATGCGCTTAAAAGACATAAATATCCTTTTTACTGTTCACCCACATATTGATTTTGCTCATAAATATTAAGAACTTGTGAGGGTACAATGGGAAGAACAATTTAAAGTGGGAAATAAAGCATTGTTCATTGTTATGATGATTAATAGTATTATATTCAGAAGTAATTGTTGAATGTACAAAACTACCCTTATTATTGTTCATCCTTTTTTATGATTTTCATTGTGAAAAAAGTATGAAATTAGGAAGGCATTGGTGGAACCCAAAAATCACCACTGTTTATAGGTATAGTTTATTGTTAATTTTGAATGTACCAAAATACCCCTTTGTCTATTGGTTTTAATTGTAAAAATTATAATCTTTGGAAGGCAATTTTGGAACCTGGAAATCAGATCGAAGATGTGTGTCACTGTTCATTTACTTTTCGTCCCAAAGAATTATTGTTATAGTATTAGAGATATAGTTGCTGGTCCCAATATAGGCCAAGGTTAGATCAAACTTCTCATGCTCTATTGGGCTGCCAAAGTTGCAACTGTCTAGTTGACGCATATGGAAATTGAAACAGCATTAGATACAGCCATACACGTGGCATAAGTCATCTATCACGAGGATTAGGTATCCCTCATACTAGGCTGGTTCGTAAAGCCCAAACAGGGCGAAACCAATCATAAAGGCCCAAACATGACTCATCAGAAGAAGTCATAACTAAAACCCAAATTTGGGCTCGAACAAGTTCTCTAAAAAAGAAGAGAGGTGTTGCACAAAAAAAGAGTCTTGGAAGGAGTTACGCCTCCACGGATCTTCATAAAGGAAGAGACTATTATGAAAAATGTCTCCTTCCATTGCGCCCCACATGCTTAAGTCACACAGAGAATTAATCGCGATCATTATATAAGGTAAAGGGAACAATCGACCAAGGTATGCAACTTTAACTGAGTTTTGTCCAGATTTACTTCCTTATTCAACAGAGTTGTTGACTTAAGTATCGGAGTGCCTTCGGCCACAAAAAAGATGGTATTTGGCAGTCTAACATCTATTTTGCAGGTCAAACTCACTGGAGGGCGAGAATTGGACGCATTAGCTTGGTGTCGTTCGTGGGGAACGACAAGTTTCCTTTCTGAAAAGAAGATCCACAGTGATAAAACACACCAAAATCTGATCAACGGGCTATTCAGAATAGATGAAACACTCTACAGATTCTCGACCCAGTGACAATCACAGTAACCCTCCTACTGGCGACACTATATTGCCAGCGGCTCGCGATCGAGACCCAGCAGTGACCACCGAGCCAATTGCACCGGATAATCAAGATCCATAGCATGTAGTAGCTCAGATAACCCAGACATCTGGCGACACTGCTACTAACCTTTGAGTAGATTTACTTATGACCCAGATGAACCACATGATTAAGATTTCAAAAAAACTCACTCAATCAGCCGACCTTATCCAAGTGTCGCCCCAGTAAAACTCTACCAACTAAACCCGAAAAGCAACGAGGTTCCTGCAGAACCTCAATAAGGAAATCTCAAAAGCAATGAACTTCCCCAAGGTAAGACCCCACAGAGTGATGAAACACCTGTTGAAATCTCGTTCAGGATCAGAGTCACGGATCCCAATGTATTGTACGAACTAGCCAAACCGCCATTATCTGACGCCCTCATGATAACTCCCATGCCAAAGAAGTTCACCCCATCAAAGTTCGAGGCATATGATGACACCACCAACCCAACAAATCATTTTGCGACAATTTCACCACATGATGATGTTAAAGGAGAGCACAGAGTCCATTCTATGCAAAACGTTTCCGACTAATCTTACCTCGATAGCAATGAGCTGGTTCAACAGCTTACCACCAAGGTGAATAGACTCATTCCGGGCACTAGACACCGCCTTTATCACAAGATTCATCGAAAGTCAGCAAATGAGAAAAAGGCTACACTGCCTCCTTCATATCAAATATAAGCCTGATGAGACAATAAGGGAATACGTCACTCTTTTCACTAACGAGCTGACAATGATTAACGGATGCAACAATGACACAGCCACCACTACTTTCACCGCTGGACTTAAAAGATGACCCTTTTTATGCTTTCAACCTGGAACCCCAAAAAAACATGGAGATCCTATTGAAAACCGCCCAAAAACACATTACTCTCGAGGAGATGAAAGCTGTCAAGAAGAAAAATGATCACGAAAGGGAAAACCACTCAAAGAAGCGAAAAAGGATGGATAAAAAAAGAAGAAACGTCAGGCCCTAGGAAGATAACATTCAATCAAAGAGGCATTGAACCAGTGGGAGGCCGAATCCAACCAGCAACAGTTTGGAAAGGTGCAGTTGGCAAGGCCTAGACACAAACGGATAACAAGTGTGATGAAAAAGACATACAAACCATACATAACCTTGAAACAAGCCAGGCCAATATACTGAAACACATGGCAAAATGGGAAGACGTCAATTGGCCACTCAGAATGAGAGGAAATCCAAAAGAGATAGATAAAAACAAGTACAGTTCCTTCCACAAGGATCACAGGCATGATACCGAAGACTGCTACAATCTAAAAGATGAAATTGATCATTGGGTTAAGAGAGGACGACTCGACGAATTCATCGGAATGCCAGACAAATAACTCAAAGGAAAGAAACGACAGACACCACTATTAAAAGAACAACCCAGGGAACTAATATATTCCCTACACTGCATAGCCAAAGGGAATAAAACGATCAACCCAACTGAAGAAGCAACCGGAAACAACACCTACTTGAGCTGATCTATATCGAAGTAGGAATATTAACGCCAAACGAAACCAGACTAACCAATATACCATTTCACAGTAAAAAGAACATGGAGAAGCTTGCACCAATCAACTAACACATTTCAAAAGACCTACTGACATATGCAAGCCCGATCTGAATTACCAACGACGAAATTGACGACAACAAATTCGTTTAAACCTCGGCAGTTGGTGCTAATGCAAGCATGATTGGACAATTTGGTGTTGATGTGAGCATGACGGGACAATTTGGCACTGATGTGAGCATGATTGGACAGTTTGGCGCTGATATGAGCATGATCAGACAATTTAGCACTGCTCAGTTACCGAGTCAAAAATCATCTCGAGTCCATTAGCCACAACAACACATCCAACGAACGATGAGACTTACTTGAAGACATTGGCTATGCTAGATAAAGCAACAAAGACGTAAGTCTCTAACAACACGAGGATCTACATCAATCAAGCAAAGGTCAGGAGGATGAAGCAAACCACTCTACAACATAGTGTAACTTGTCAAGAAAAATAACCACTAGGGTTGGTCAAAATACCCGATAAGGGAATATCAATGAAATTACAAGTTCGGAATCCTCATCTTACGCATTGATAACATAATAAAGACATCAAAACTCGACAATACAGAACAATCAACATATCAAGCCAAAAGAGATCAGGACACGAGTAAGACATATGCAATAAACTTTTGGTCTAATCAACCACGAAGTGAAAGACAGACAAACGAGTCAACTTATTCAAATAAAGAACTTCGGGTTGACTATTACGTCAAACCAACAAAGTAAAAGTTCTAGTCAACTCGAAGTAAGAGTTGGACAAACAAGTCAACTTATTCAAATAAAGAACTTCAGGTTGACTATTACGTCAAACTAACGAAGCAAAAGTTAGACAAACGAATCAACTTACTCAAATAAAGAACTTTGAGTCGACTAATACGTCAAACCAACGACGTAAAAGTTGGACGAACAAGTCAACTTACTCAAATAAAAAATGTTGGATGAAAGAGTCAACTTATTAAAAGGAAAAACTTCGGGTTTACTAGTACGTCAACGAAGTAAAAATTGGACGAACGAGTCAACTTATTAAAATAAAGAACTTTGGGTTGATTAGTACGTCAAACCAACAAAGTTAAAGTTGGACAAACAAGTCAACTTACACAATTAAAGAACTTTAGGTTGACTAGTACGTCAAACAAACGAAGTAAAAGTTCGACGAACGTCGAACTAGTGAATTAAAAGTTGGACAAACGAGTCAACTTAATTAAAAAATAGTTTCGAGTCGACTAGTACATCAAACCAATGAAGTAAAAGTTGGACGAACAAGTCAACTTACTCGGATAAAAGGTAAATTCAGAATGACTAGCACATCAGACCAACGAAGCGAAAGTTGGACGAACAAACCAACTTACTCATAAAACTTTGGGACAACCAATACGAAGCAAAATTCGAGACGGAAAAGTCAACTTGCTCGAATAAGCTCCAACACATTAGGAAGAAAGGATAAAGTAAACCCATTTCGAGGCAACCAATGTGTCAAAATATAAAAGTATCATAAAGGAATTCAGATCAAGAAATTCAGACATGATAAAAATTGTTGCCGTAACGGCCCTCGGGCCATTTGGAAAAATCAAACTGGAGATACGCAGTGCAACTTACTTCGGCAACTACGACTTACCTAAAACAGGTATAATCAACATGCAACAAGTCAATAAGACAAATTACAACTACGACGAAAAAACATGTAAATAAGAATACCAAAAAGGAGAGTTCTTTTCATTAATAAAACTATTCTATTACATCCGGGGAAGAAAATAAAGGAGTAGGAGATAAAATAGAGGCAACCACAACATCATTGGCAACATCATCTGTAGGAGGGGGTGGAGCTATCTCTTCCGAAAAAGAAGGAAACAATGGTTCTAAAACTATTGGAGCGCTCGAAGAGTCTGGGACACCTTTTTCACCGTCATCATCTTCGAAAGCTTAATCAACCAAGTGGCGGTACTTAGACAAATCAACACCGAGCCCCTCGATATAATCAAGAAGCTCAATTCGCCCTTCAACAACTCACTTCCAATCTTCCGCCTCCGCAATGCAAAGCTTGTCCTTGGCGGTAGCAAGTTTGTTTTTAATCGCAAAAAGTCGTCCCTCAGCGGTGGTAAGCATCACGGAGGTGTCTGCCTTGACCTCGTCAAGCGCAGCTGTTAACTATTCCACTCGTTTCTCAACAATATAACGATTAACGAATTGCTCAATCATAACAGATTCAGCCTCATCATAAGCTACTTTCTCAGCAGACAACTTCTTATTTACATCACTCAAACGGGTACAAACCCCATCCAACTTGGTCTTCAAGGACTCGAGCTCAACTGTAGACTTATCCCGCGCACGTTCCGCTTCAATCAACGAGGCCCGAGCGGTCCCGACAGCATTCCCTAACTTTGAGCATCGTGCTTTCAACACGTCGAATTGAGAAAGGATGTGAGAAAATACCAGCAACAGCGCTACCAACTTCTCTAAAAAAAGCCACCTGATCACGACCAGCTTGATAAACCGAGCCCGTAACCCCTACATAAGTAAGATGATTCATCCCGTCCATTATCTGCTTAAGACTATAATCAAGATGAACACTCGGATCCAATATGGGCATTGAAGGTCTTTTCACTGACTGCCTGTGTCATTCATTTATCAGCCTGCGCACACCATCTTGCACATCAAGTTGAGTAAACTAGCAAAACTTTTTGTCTTATTTGATACGGGTATCTTTCGACTTGGGCTCAGTCTAGATAATTCTTGGATGAAGAACACGGGGATTCAGAGGCACAGAGGAGCCACCCCCAACAGCTAGAAGGGCAGGCGAAATGGAGGTAACAATAAAAAAATCACTATTGCCTTCCTGATGCGAACAACCATAACAGGAGCGGAACAAGTAGTAGTGGCGGCAGGAGCAGGGGAGTTCAAATGAGCGTGAGAAAAAACTGCGAATCCTGCCGCATCGCTTTCATTAATGGAAGGAGGCCGGGGGAGGAAGAACTTTGAAACTCTGACCACTACCGACAACCTCTTTAGACTACTCCACCGCCAGCCGGAGCATCTTGTCATTGATAGCCCGATGATCATCGTTAGACCATTCAACAAAGTTCAAAACACTACGAATCCTCTCTTTCTCGCTCCTCTCCACAACCTCCTCAAGGGATGCATGATCCTCTTCCATAATATCCTTGCCAAAAAGACTCAGACGAGATGTAGTCCGAGCAGCACCCAGAGTAGAAAGTCGTTTCTTCTTCGAAACACGACCAGGGTCTACCAACAATCGCTTTGATACACTAGCGTGCCTCGAAAGCTTCCTTTTCCTGGAAGCCGAGCCAATGACAGACAAGAGCATCGAGATCCATAACACGCTTGTCTGAACTCACTTTCCAATCAATGCTAGTACTACTAATGCTAGTAAGAGCAACGTGAGCTGCAATTTCCTCAACACGAGATCTAGTGAGCAAGGCTTATGCCGCTTCGCTCATAGTGTACAAACCTACGCTCCAAGATGTTGTCAGAGAAAAATGCCTCCACAAGGAACACATAAAGCTTCAAGAATTGGTCACTGACCCTCCGTTCCTCTGAAGTTAAGTATAGATCCTTTCATTCATTAGGATCTCGAAAAGACCGCAAAATCAGACGACCTCACAATTGAAAGTAGTCAGAGTTAACAAAAGCATAAAACCAAGACTTCAACCAATCTCGAATATCATCATTAAGCTTCGCAAAACATGTGGGAGAACGGAGGAAGCAAATATCCTTGGTCACCATCAGGCCAACCACTGAATGCAGGACTTTAACATTCAAAGGAATGCTAGATAGAATAGCCCTCGCGTAAGAAGAAATCATGACCCTCCAACCATTATTATTATTATTATTATTATTATTATTATTATTATTATTATTATTATTATTATTGTGAAAATGCTAGGAAATCATGTTTTGTAACCAGGTTTAATTTATAATTAAGCATTTCTTGCTTCCTACTTTAATTTATCGAGAACTCAATTTTATGCAACAAAACATACTTTATTATTATTATTATTATTATTATTATTATTATTTTACAATTTGGAAAATGCTTAATTAGCCCATGGATCACTGTCACTCATTATGGTAATATTTTTTCATTTTAAAACACAAAAATGATCAGGGTTAGATATAACTTGAACATGCCGCCTCATTATTGTAAATGGTAATAACATTTTGGCTGACTTAATTTAATAATTAGGTTACCAACACATGTTAAGTCTTGACCAAACGATTAAGGCAGGGCAGAGACATACTTCGTGAATATGGCTGTCATCTGTCAACAAATTGATTGTTATGTTGATTGATTCTAATCCTGTATTATCAGAAGACGTGTACGCCTTAAGAGTTGCATGTAGTATTATATAGATTCAATGATGTTTCCGTAGGATGTTTATCTAATCTAACCATTATTATAAAATCCAATGCGCTAAAAATGTTTTGACTGAATTGAATTGGTTTCGAACCAAGATGAAATGTATAAATGATGTTGAGATATGCGAGTTTTTAATTCACCTCTTATCACAATCACAATCTGTATACAGCACAGAAGTTTAAATTATTTGTTAAGACTGTGTTGTACATTAAGACAAGTTCTAGTTTATATTATTGTAGTACCATAAAACAAGTTATGATGCCAGTGTTTCCATACTTAATGGCTTAGTTTGTATAAAAATAATGTTTTGTTAATGAATTAATTTATGATTATTATTATGTTCAGAAACGTCATAGTGCTACTTGCCAGTTACCAATAAGAGTTTCTATTTTCGTTTGGTTGAAATGATTTGTTTTAAAATGAAAACCCGTTAAGATCACCACAGGAAATAGTTTGTACCATTTTCTTTTATATGCAAAAAGAAATAGTTTAGGTATCTATACCGCAGTCTAACGTAAACATTCTTAATTAAAGTATGTTTTGTTGCATAAATTGAGTTCTCGAAAAATCATTGAAGGAAGCAAGAAATGGAAGTGTTGGGAGCAAAGACGGGCAACGGTTTGTTGGGAGTCCCATAGATCTCCTTTATATCTAACCTTGGTTGTGAACATATAGTTGTTCTCTTTGCTATAGAAGCATCCTTGAAATGTTGAAGATGTTGGCTTGAGTTGAGCGTGTAAATTTAGTTTCACATCAAGTAAGGAGTAACATCATGTGAAGTTAATAAATGATTAGACATGTACTCAATAACGACAGTGCCTTTTGGGGCCAGTTGAGTCCAATTATAAAAACCCCACGCCTCGGCACGGCGGGTATCTAAGTTTGGGACAATATAATTGTTTGAGACATCTCCATTAGTCAGTAAATGTTTTTTTGCCACCCCCTTTGACCATAGTAGTCAGGTCAGTGGATGTTGATCGGTGTTAGTTCTTTTTAAGTGAAACAAAATGTTCCTCATTTTTAATGGATTTGATTGGTGTTTTCGCTTTTTAAGTGAAACAAAATATTCCTCATTTTTAACGGCTTATATCATTCGGGTGTGATGGGTATCTAAGTTAGGGAACAATATTGTTGCTTGAGACATGCCCGTTAGCCAGTAATCTCATGTGCACGCTGTGAGGCAGTAGTGGGGGAGTGGGGGGTTCGCTGACTTCACCTCCAGACCTAACATGGAACTAACTGTAGAGCGCAAATGAGTTATGCCAACTCTTCGATCACAATAGTCAGGTCAGCAGATGTTGATTAGCATTGGCCCTTTTTAAGTGACACAAAATGTTCCTCTTTTTAATGGCTACTACCATTATGGCCCGACAAGCGTCTAAGTTAGGGACAATATTGTTGTTTGAGACATGTTCATTGGCTGGTAATCTCGTGTGCATGCTGTGAGGTGGTGTCGGAGGGCTTTATTGACTTCACCCCGAACCTAATATGGAACTAATTGTAGAACACAAAGGAGTTTTTCCACCCACTTTGATCACAACAGTCATGTTAGTGGATATTGATTGGCGTTGGCCCTTTTTAAGTGAAACAAAATGTTCCTCATTTTTTAATGGCTTTTACAATTCAGTACCAGAATTTTTGTAAGCGAGTTCTTTTAGCAATATTAGGTACTAGGGTATTTTTCCGTACCGTTGATATGATAAAAGTTTAACATGATAAATAGAATTTATTCTACTTTAAATGTCAAGATAAATAAATATCTAAATGTTGGTTATTAGAATCAAACTCATGCATTCTTAGTACTTTAAATTTTATGTGATCCGTTAGATTATTATATTTGGGTAAATCTCAGTCGTCTTTTATCTCTAATCTCAAACATCATTCTAATTTGTAATATAAGATTTTAGAATAATATTTCTAGTAATATTGTAATTGGGCCAGTTAATTATCATAATTAGGACATGGTTTCCAATTAGGTTTATGATTTGTTTCTTATTTTGGAAGTTATGTCAATTATAAAAGAGGAGTAGGTTGTCCATTGTTATTTGATTGATTATTATCAGCCAATTTATTTATTTTTAATTATGGCATTAACTTTCAATTCCGTTTATTTGTAAGTTGGGTTTGTCTAATTGGCGAGGAAACGGGCGAGGGAGGGGGGGGGGGGGGTGGAACTCAATAGCTCTAATCAATTTGAGCACTACTGCAGTGCCTAGTGCTATGCCTGGTGTCACCAGACACCGTCTATCTATTGCGAGATATGTAATAATGCATATCTCGAGACAGATGAACGGTGCCTGGTGACCTTAGATTTTTCCAATCAATTTAGTTTGGAAAAGAAAGGATAATATCTTTATTTTAATGGAATTGTAGTGATTGGTCGTGGTTAATTTTCATCAGAAAAAAACTGAAACCCAAAAGATGGTTGAAGTCATTTGGACCACTCAATTGAAGAAGGACCACCTCCTGGCTTGAACCACAAAGAGTAGATTACACTAATAAAGTGCTCCTTTAAATGCAGTCGTGCTTGCGATTTTTAGTATTCAAGTATTTGCACCACCGTCCACTAGACTAATTAAACAACTTAGTGATGATAAGCCATTGGACTGATCTTATCTGCCTAAATTCCACACAGTAGTGCTTGCAATTTCTAGTATTCAAGTATAAGCTCCTTATCAAAGCTGATCAAGGTCCTTAAACAATTTGTCCACTGATCAAGGGAATACTAATAATGGAGTGCTCACTTTACCACTAACAAAGCATTGATTATCAATAGATTAGTGAAGAGGTGGTTTCAATGCTAAGACTTGAGAAAGATCCCATGATTTGGACTAATTTTTTTAGGTAAGGAATTAGAAAATATTGAACACCTTTCTTGAACAGTTTCTTCTTCTTGCAAGTTCACCAATGACGCAAAATCCATTGGTTTTCTATCTAAAAAATAATCTACAAATTTATTTTCATTTTCACTAATCATTATTTAGAAAAGTTCAGTGTAGATTACTTTTGTTATTCAATTTTTTAATGATGAATCGATAACAATTTCTACCATTTGATTTAAAAATACAGGAATTCTAAATGTCGAGGGAAAGAGCGAGGAATCCAGCGAGGTAAACGAGGTGGCGGGGGGTGAACCGTTCACCCCCCTCGAGATGTTTTCCGCGCGCGCATCTCGAGGGGGGTGAACGGTTCACCCCCCGCCACCTCGTTTACCTCGCTGGTTTCCTCGCCTTTTCCCTCGACACATAGAATAACTCTTAAAAATAAAAGAGAGAGAGAGAAACATTGTTCCGACGGAAAAGTTCACAGAAAGGTCTAAAACTTTTAATAGATTAATGTTGGGATAATGAGGTCTAAACCTATTTCAAGAAAGTCTAGTTGGCATGTGAGACTTGTGGTTGTAATTATCCAGAACTGATGCGCCAATTCCTTCCATTCAATTAAGTATCAGTGTTTTCATGTTCTGTTTTAGAATTAACAAAAAATGACAATGGAAGTCCCAAAAAGTAGTGTAATGGAGTTTGCTGATGCCAACGGGCGTGTTTGGTTAGCCTATTGATCGTCGTAATGTAATGGTTTGATCATTACAATGTAATGGATTAAATGCATTCCTGCGTTTGGTATCACATAAAACCATCGTAATGGTCATTCCCATTACAGATTTAGTTGTAATGGCCATTCCTACCTCCCCCCTATGAATGGCCATTATCATTCCCATTGTAATGGTCAAAGTTAAATAATGACCATTTTTATCCTCCTCACCCTCCCCCATTTTAACTAAGTGAGGGTATTTTTGAAAATAAATTTTACATTACCACCTTACCATTTTAAAAGTATACCAAACATACATATTCTCATTACCATTCTCATTCCCATTACCATTACCATTCACATTCACATTCCCATTCCATCGAGTAACCAAACGAGCCCGAGCATCCCAACCGTTACATTACATGGAGAAGGACTTGAGAATCTTTGTGTGCATCTCTCTGACTCTAATTAATAAGATCCAAGCCATGGTCAACCTACCTCTAATTGATCTCAATCTTCTTCTGGATGGATGATATTGATGACTGTGGATCAATGAGACTGACGACTGTTGATAATCACTAATACTTATAGTTGACTTTGAGATCTATATGTATTTAAATCTCTTTTTTTTCTCACCTGTTATTTAATATTTGCAGTGACCGTAACCACCTATGCCATTTGTTGAATGTCTTTCTTGCACTAGATTTGTTCCTTGTGCCACGATCTTCTGATCTCTGCATCCCACCATACTTGTCCATGAGTGATCATTTTGCACATGAGCTTTGCTACAGAGCGAGGGAGGGAGCGAGGTAAAGGGGCGAGGGATGGGTGGTAATCACCCATCCGTCTCGAGATAAGTGCATCAGATTCGAGATTCATAATAGCACTCATCTCGAGGCAGATGGGTGGCTTACACCCATCCCTCGACCCCTAGAATTTTTCTTCGTCACATAATGGACACCTAACTATATTACGCTCCCTAAATTTTGTGTATAGCGGTTAAGTTTCTGCATATAAATTCTTAGGGTTGAAAACCAAATCGACGGTTCGATTTTTAACCTAAATCGTGAACCGAACCGATTTAGGTTGGTTTTAAAATTTTCAAATCGAAACCGAACCGACTATTAACAAAACCGATCCGAAGCCGAACCGATTCTAATTTATACAAACCATAACCGAACCGAACTGACTAAAATCGAATCAAAACCAAAATAAAATCGAACCGACCGACTATTTTAAACATATTGTATTATTTATATATAAAATATATATTATTTATTATATATATTCGGTCAGTTCGGTTTTATCGATTAAAATCACATAAACACCGAAAATCGAACCAACCACTTTGATTTAAAATTTTTTAAAATCAAAATTAATTCGAACCGATTGATTCAATTTAGATCGATTCGATCGATTTGATCGATTTTTTGTTTAGCCTATAAATTCCTTTAACGCTGTGTCTAATGTGAAAGTATTGACTATAATATATGCCTTTAGAATCTAAATGATTTATCCATCAGATCTTCTTCATCATCAGAATAACTCACCCATGGCCAAGATGCTCAGGTCTGTGTAATAATGAGTAGACAGTGGGGATCAATTATGTGCTTCAACATTCGTACGATTCCTCATTTATACCTTAAGTGGTTTCTCTTCCATAATATCGAGCATTTATTATTACTAATCAAACTGTATATTAGAATTAAGAAAAAGGTATCTCATTCACTCAGGGAAAATTTTAGGGGTCGAGGAAGGGAGAAGCCACCCATCTGCCTTGAGATGAGTGTCATTATGCATCTCAAATTTGATGCACTTATTTCGAGGCAGATGGGTGGTTACCCTTGCCCCTTTTCCTCTCTCCCTCCCTCGACCCCTAGCAAAGCTGTTCACACAGATCTTAAAATGGATATCCATCTTTTTTTTAAGTTTGAAGGTGTCAGTCTGTCCATATTGAAAATTTGATGAGTAGATAAATTCAGAAATAATATATAATTAGCCGCCATTTTCCAATGGCACGTTTTCTTTCTCAACAAAATTATTAGGAAATATATATATTATTGTTAGGAAAATATATTTCATTCTATTTTAGCATATTTGTTAGAGTTGTATAGCGTAAGAAGTTGTATGGGGTTAGGAAACTTTCCTATGGCTGGGAATTTGTTTCCTTTGTTTGGTATGTCTCCTATTGTATATGGTGGTTTTCTATTGTATTTTGACTACAATATTTATATTGCTGGAGGATGAATGAAAAAGGGACGACTTGGTCTTAATCTTGTCATGGTATCAGAGCCTACCTAAAACTTTCTTCTCTTGATTGCTTGCTATCGCTGGTGGAGAAACTTCTTCATCACCGCCTCCAAAGATCGAGGCTAATTCACCATCCTTTCTAGGGCCGCAAGATAGGCCTAGGGATTTTATCACTCTGATTCGCCTCAAACTCGACAACTTTGATGATTGGTCTCACGCAATTCGTGTTACCCTTACTTTCCGCAGAAAATTTGGTTTCCTTGATAGCTTCATTAAAAACCTGGTTCCCCCTTGCACGAAGGATGATTGGATTACGATTCATTGCATGCTTGTTTATTGGCTCATGAACACGATAGACTCTGAGGTAAAATCTATGTTATCAAACTATGATGATGCAAAACGATTGTGGGATGATTTGCATGAAAGATTTTGTCTTGTCAATGGTCCAAGAATACAACAACTAAAATCATACAAAAATCGCTGTGAGCAGTCCAAGACTATGCCCGTTGAGGTTTATTTCAACAAATTGACTATGTTGTGGGATGAACTTGATAATCACAAACCCTTAATCTCTTGCAAGTGTGGCAGGTGTACTTGTGGTGTAGGTAAACAACATGCGGACAGGCGTGAGGGAGATCGATTACATCAATTCCTGCTTGGTTTGGTTTCTGAATATTATGCCTCCCTGCGCTCTACTCTCTTGTCTCAAGACCCCATGCCATCACTAAATAGAGTTTTCCAAACAATAGTTCAAGAGGAAAGAGTTAGGGGGATAACACGTATTAAAGACGAGGCATTTGAAATTGCCGGCTTTGCGGTACGTATGGACAATCGTTCCAAACCACGCCTTACTCGAGTCGAGAAGGTTGCCCTGGTCTGCTCACACTGCCACTAGACGGGTCATAACGACACCACCTGCTTTGAGCTGCACGGCACTCCAGACTGGGTCATTGAGAAGTATGGGTCTAAAGGTGCGACGAAGGGGGCTGCTGTGCGTGACAGATAGGCCACTGCTGCACTACTTGCTGCTGGACGTGGCCGCGGAAACGTCAAGGCCAACAAGGCCACGTTTGACCAAGCCGTGAACGCACCGCCAAGTTCTTCGTCAGCTGCACCTCTTCCAGGTTTTTCTGCCAAACAATGAAAGACTCCCATGGCTTCTTTCGACACTCCTCACCCTCCCCCTAATTGGTTGAATGGTAAGTGGATTATTGACACTGGGTGCTCCAATTATGTTACGGGAGATTTATCGTATTTGTCGGATCTAAGACATGTGGCTCCCTGTTCTGTTGGCCTCCCGGATGGTCAGAACGTTGTTGTAGTTGAATGATTGAAACGGGTGACAGAAAAATGGACTATACTACTTACCGGAGGAGACAAAGGTGAAAGCAGTTTCAGTTGCTCCTTCAACTTCTTTGAAGCTATGGCATCGCAGATTGGGACATTCTTCCGAGAAAGTGGTGAAGTTGCTTCCTTTTTTTAGCAATTCTAGTGGTAACTTGAATAAAGCATGTAAAGTTTGTCATCGTGCTAAACATTCTAGGGATAATTTTCAGTTAAGTGACAATAAATCTACTCGCATTTTCGAGTTAGTCCATTGTGATTTATGGGGGCCATATGATTTGGGCTCGTTATTTTTTGACACTAGTGGATGACTTCTCCCGCGCTGTGTGGATCTATCTGTTAGTTGATAAAACAGAAGTTTTTAAAATGTTTATGTCCTTTATAGCTATGATTGATAGACAATTTTCTCAGAAATTGAAGATTATTCGTAGTGATAATGGTACTGAATTTAATTGCCTAAAGGATTATTTTTTTGTCAATGAAATTTTGTTTCAAACTTCTTGTGCGGGGACTCCTCAACAAAATGGCCGGGCAGAAAGGAAACATAAACACATTTTGAATGTTGCTCGCTCACTACAATTTTAGGGTGGTCTACCGATTTATTTTTGGGGAAAATGTGCCCTTGCCGCTGCTCATATAATCAATCGGACACCTTCTAGTATTCTTGGCAATAAAACTTCATATGAAGTCTTGTTTGGCAGTCCGCCTTCCTTTAGTGAATTGCGTGTTTTCGGTTCTCTGTGTTTCGCTCATAATCAGAAGGCGAAGGGTGATAAGTTTGCCAGTAGGAGTCGTAAATGTGTCTTTGTGGAATATCCGTTTGGCAAGAAGGGTTGGTATTTGTTTGATTTGGACAAACAAAATTTTTTTGTGTCAAGGGATGTAAAGTTTCATGAGAATGTGTTCCCATATCTTGATGTTGAGGCTACTAATTTTGCTCATCGCAATGACATTCATGGTGATCTGGATGAAGGAGTGGCTGTGAATTTTACGAATTTTTTAGAACATAGTAAGGAGGTGCAGCAGGTACGACCTACCACGCCCAGTTACGACATAAACAAAACCAACTAAACTATTTATAGAGATTCACTGTTGATTCACAACACTAGTGGGTTGCACCCTTAAAATGCGGACGCTAGTTGTATCGTATTTCTAACCCATTTGAGGATCCTCACATAACAAGTACTGTCTCATCTCTCTCGTGAATATGTATATATATAAGCTAGAGATATAAAGAGCTTGCTTTCAAACGTGATCTCTGTTTTGATCTTTTAGCTGACATAAACTTGGCTTTCTCTACTTATAAGCTACCTGCCTAGCTTTCATCTTTCAAACTTTTTTTACTTAGTTCTGGATGGATCTGAACTAATCTAATCTAATCCAATCCATTCTTCCCATCACTCGTGAGTCTTTACAATTAAAAAGGTGTGATGTTGAATCTCATCAATTCGTGATTCAAGGCAAACAAGTCCGAAAGAGAGAATCATTTATTGTATCTTATTAATTGTGAGTTTATTTGAAAGAGTATGTTAAATGTTAGTTTTGTGTGAAATGTTGAATGCGAATAAACCAGCAATCGTGTATCTTTGTTGTTGCAGAAAAGAAAATGAGCGGAAGAATAGGTAAGCACGGGAGCTTTTCGCGAGGATCAGAAGAAGAAGAAGAGGAGAATGAATTCAGAGTGGAAAACGTGAGGGATCGGATCTATTCATCGAGAGGGAGTCGATTGGATTTGGTGTCCCGAGAATTTGTAGGATTGACAAGAACACGGAGAGGGCTGGTGAATAGAGGAAGCCTTCTTGATGAGATAAAAAGCTTCTCCAAAGACTTTGTCATTCATCCCGACAACAGGTACCAAACCTCTTCTTCTCTTCCTTGCTTCATTTGAGCTCCTTGTTTCTCTCACAAAATCTCGTACACACACACAAGAATGGCTTGATTCAGATTCCAGTTATTAGTTAGTTTTTATTGAAAAACGAATAATATGGTGTTGTGTTAATAATTAGGAGGGAGGGTATAAAATAAAATGGTGGCTGGGTTGTTATTTAAGGGACCCGTCCACCACCCTGGGGGATGGAAAGTAGCGCTTGCTTCTTGTCATAGTCCGATGATGTTTCTGGTTTCTTCTGTTGTGGGTTGAAACTTGAGAGTGAGAGACCCATGGCATTTCCCTCTCCGGGTCTAATCTCTCATCTCATCAACTATCCAACTCAACTCTCTTCCACGCACCACATTTCACGTGCCCGTTGGTTGGTCTAATATGATAAATAAATCTTTTTATTTATTAGATTTGATGGACCACCCTCATTCTTTTTTTTTTTCTCTTTTCCAAGATAGGCCCGCTCTACAAAATTTCTCGTCCACAACCACAGGGGTGGCGTTGTCAAATTCTGCATTAGTGTTGCCGAGTATGTCTGTCTAAAAATTCCTATATTAAACAGAGGGTACTATGAATGATTAATTAGGGGATACATGAAATGAAGGCGTTGCTTGGTCACTGCTGTTTGATAGATACTCAAATTCCCGTTTCTTCTTTGTGCTTGACAATCTCAGCTGTGTGTGGGCTGTTATGAAAATGCAGGTGGTATCAGGCGTGGACGAAATTCATATTGCTATGGGCAATCTACTCATCCTTCTTCACACCCATAGAGTTTGGGTTCTTCAGGGGTTTGCCAGAGGATTTGGTCTTCCTAGACATTGCTGGACAAATTGCTTTCCTATTCGACATTCTTATTCATTTCTTCCTTGCTTACAGAGACAGCCAGACCTATCTTATGGTCCATAAGCGCACCCCAATTGCTCTCCGGTTTCATTTCCACTCCCTTCTATTTATCTTTTCTTATTTTTTATCTCAACTACTAATCCACTTTCTCAAATTTTCTTTCAGCTACTTAAAATCCAATTTCTTCTTCGATCTTCTCGGTTGTTTGCCCTGGGATGCCATTTACAGGGTATTCTCTACTTGTTTCCTTCATGAATGTTAATATACATACATTGATAAACTACAAAATTGGAGTATATAGACCCACTGTAATAACCACAGCCATGATTTTTTATTTTATTTTATATATATTTGGAACTTCGTTTCTTTCATTTATTATCTAATTCTTACTTTTACCAACGTCTTCAAATTGTCCTAATCAACCCGCACATTGCCGGAATAGTTCCCACAAATTTTGTTGCTATGCTCAACTTGAGGAGACTGCTACAACCTAGGAATTAGTTAATCACTGCACCATCATGCCAATATTTACATTCTTATGGGCATTAATTTCCCACAACAGCCATAAACCCATACTTATAGTGTGGCGTCCATTTGAATGGTTACACACCAACCAGTTGCTAATCTGCTATGTTTGTAGCTTTTCACGAGTGTCATGCTAAATTCTGTAATATGCATCTTATTTCGCAATCATCTGTAATCAGGCCAGTGGGAGAAGGGAAGAAGTTCGATATCTTCTATGGATTAGGTTGACTCGAGTGAGAAAAGTTACAGATTTTTTCCAGAAGTTGGAGAAAGACATCCGCATTAATTACTTGTTTACCAGGATTGTGAAACTTCTTGCTGTTGAACTCTATTGCACACATACAGCTGCTTGTATCTTTTATTATTTGGCGACTACATTGCCTGCTAGTAAAGAAGGTTACACATGGATAGGAAGCTTAAAGTTGGGTGACTACAGTTATTCAAACTTCAGAGAGATCGATCTTGGAAAGCGCTACTTGGTATCTCTATATTTTGCCATTGTGACCATGGCAACTGTTGGTGAGTTTTCTTATTTATTTTCAGAAGGTTAAAAAAAATGCTTTCAAAACACCCTTGCGCGTTGGGCATATATTGTCAATTTCAGCTCAAATATTTTAGAGAAAAACATATAGTTCAAGGTCATCTTCAGCTTCAAGAATTACCTTCTCTCTTTCTCTCCTTGCAACACTTTTTTTCCATGATTGTTTTTTTAAATTTCATCGATCAAACAAGTTCTTAATAAATATAATTCCACAGACAAATTTAAAATTTCTATTACAAGAATAAAAATAAAATGTTCCCTGCTTTACCACATTTTTTATTTGATAGGGTCGCATTTGATGAATTTAAGTTATTATGATGTTACACCATCATCCTGTATTGTTTGGGATGTCTGACAACATATGCAGTTCAAGAGGCATTCCCTAGAACTCCTCTCAATCACTAAATGCTTTCTAGTGATGCTGAAAACCCCTGATTTAAAAATCTTATTTACAGTTAAAATGCATAATTATACATCTATGCCTTTTATGTCATATAGAAAATCATGTACATGTAGGGGTGTAGGTGAACTGTTTAATAATTTTTTTTATGGTACTTTTCATTGTTGGGATGATCAACATGCGTTTTTATTGCCTCAGGTTATGGAGATATACATGCTGTCAATGTCAGGGAAATGATATTCATCATGATTTATGTCTCTTTTGATATGATTCTCGGTGCATATCTTATTGGTAACATGACAGCACTGATTGTAAAAGGATCAAAGACAGAAAGGTTTAGGGATAAAATGACAGATGTTATCAAATATATGAACAGAAACAGACTTGGAAAGGATATCAGAGATCAGATCAAAGGCCATTTGCGCTTACAATACGAGAGCAGCTACACTGAGGCTGCTGTTCTTCAGGATATTCCTGTCTCAATTCGTGCTAAGGTATACGAAAATGTAGTTTCCTCATCATTCTTTGTTCAATAACAGTATCACTGACTTACGGTGTGGAACCAGTCTAGACTTAGCAGCCTTTTTGGTGTAAAATGAAGCAGAAGCAATTTTAAGCACACAGATGTGTGAAACTGCCATTTGAAAAAATTGGCAATTTATCAATGGGTGAAACTGTCTTTTCTGTATCATAATGCTTAACTCTTAGAGCTGATATCAGTATACTATTGCTTCAAGTTTTTCATGTTTAATCTTTCTTCCTTTATATATTCTTCCAAGGATTTGTTCCTACTGAAGTACTGATACTTATCATTGCCTTAGCTCTTTCATATTAAGGGGGGAAGCCTTTGTGATATGCCTTTGTTAGTTTAGCTCTGGTATCAATGTGGTAATATAATGACTGGATTTAAATTTATTGCAGATATCACAAAGACTGTATAAGCCATACATTGATAAGGTGCCTCTTTTCAAAGGGTGCTCAGCAGAACTGATAAATCAGATAGTAAGTGCTCCACTGCATCATACTCCTAACATGCACACAAGTTATTTCTTTACTTTCCAATTTGTTTGGTGTATATGACTCCATTTAGAATCTGCCTGACTGCTTTGGCACATACTGTACAAGTAGTCTGGATACTTTAATCTTATTACCTTAGAGCCTCGTGGTGCCGTGCACCTGCGGAAGCATGTCCAATCCTTAAAGTGCACAAAGACCCATAACCAAGTCCTAGTGGTCATGTTTGTAAGGTTTGGAGGACCCAAAGATCATTGCTCCAATTTATTACAAACATCTTGCCGTGGGAAGATGTAAAGGTTTGTGCCAAGACATGAGAGGGAGCCCTGATTGTGTAAACATTTTATTGTTGTTATTAGTATTATTTTTTAAGTTCAATTCATTCTTAACCTAAAGGAACAATAATGGCAAACCTAAAACAAAAGTGTCGCTTCAAACATGCTTGAATGCACCAAATGACGCAACAAACAAAAAATTACATAGCAACCACATAATCCCCTGTTTCTGGCAACACGTTGATTTTTTGCATTGTCGTAAGCAATATTATTATCTGGTTCTTCTTCATTTAACCCTTGATAGTTTTGCGTATAATTTTCTCTAGAAATTATTTTTCTGTAAAGTATCATTAGGAAAGAATGTTTGTCATGGCATGGGTATTCTAGTTATACAGATGTCAGAACTCTTTATTAAAACTATGAATTTTGGATGTATCCCTCTTCACTCTTTACCCATCTATTATTATATTGTTGTAGTAGTTTTATTATCACTTTGGTGGTAGTTTATATAATAGCATAGTTTGGAGTTGTTTAATGGAAATATAAATTACATTTTTCTTATCTGGCAGGTAAGCAGACTCCATGAGGAATTTTTTCTCCCTGGAGAAGTTATTATGGAACAAGGGAACGTCGTAGATCAAATATACTTTATCTGTCACGGTGTGCTGGTACGTTACATTGTATGCAACATTTAATATTCTAATCGCTCTTTATGTCATTTTCCAAAACTTGCATTGCATCGAATAACAACTTTAGGATAGCTGAGTAGTGTATATGTTGTCAATATGTCAATCTGGTAATTTGGTGATCAAAATGAATTTTGTGAATTGAATATTAGTATTGCTAACACATTAGATATTCATAACAGCTCTTCACTTTTGATTTCCACCATCTGAATTCTTAACTACCCACATTTTCAATTTTTTTTTTAATATTATGCCTTCCTCCTTTTTGTTGCACGTGGTTGGTTCCATTAGAGTATGTGCTTCTTCTGTATTTTTATTCATATTTTCATTTGCCACTTGGCATGATTGTAAGCTGAAATTCCTCATACTGAGTATTTCACTATTGAAACACTATTATTCTGGAGCTTAAATAACTGTGATTTAAGGTTGATGAAGCTGTTTTCTTACACAGGAAGAGGTAGGCATAGGGGAAGATGGAACGGAAGAGACTGTTTCACTTCTGCAACCTAACTGCTCGTTTGGAGAACTTTCAATTCTTTGCAACATTCCTCAGCCTTATACAGTTCGTGTCTGTGAACTGTGTAGGCTCTTGCGACTTGATAAAGACTCTTTTTCTAGTGTTCTGGAGATTTATTTCTCTGATGGACGGAAAATCTTGAGCAATCTTCTAGAGGTAATTTAAGCACGGCTTCTGTAGTTCAAACTGAACCATTTATGCTTATGCTAGTAGTTACCTCTTAATATAATATCTAAAATTAAGGATTTCAGGCACTTCCAATCAGATTATCAACATTTATTGTTAAATTGCTTCAACTCTCAAGTGTGTTTTCTAACAGTATGTCCACTGACAGGGAAAAGAGTCAAATAGAATGAAGCAAATAGAGTCTGATATCACTTACCATATTGGGAAGCAAGAAACTGATCTTGCTCTGAAGGTTAACAGCGCTGCTTATTATGGAGACTTGTATCAGCTCAAAAGTTTGATTCGGTCAGGAGGAGATCCAAACAAAACAGATTATGATGGGAGGTCGCCTTTGGTATGTAATCAGTTTACAAATATTCTGAATGTCTGTTTCAACTTTTGTTTATGCATCGTGATACAGTATTATAACATGAAAATAAAGAATTTGCATCCTTCTAGAACTTCTTGAAGTCATTTTATGTCCGAATGTTGAAGAATACAAATTTTTTACAACTTTAGTGTCTAAACAAATAAATAAATGACTGTACTAGGATTTTACAATTTTTACCTCTCCTATGTTAAACCTGACAACTCTGCTCGAACACAATTCAAAATTACCTGATATAAATGGGTCGGTCATAGTTGTTTCACTTTCATGTCATTTCAGGTCAACCTATCTGACCCTTTACATGAGTCCTGTCGTGTTCGGGTTTACCACCTTGACCCGTGTCAACCCATTTGACCTACTAACTTTTGGGTCAAACATGTCAGTTTGTGTCAAATAGGTCGTTTCGTGTCTGTTTGTACCGAGTTAGCATGTCAATTTCCAGTGTCAAATGTCAGTCATTTTTTTACTGGCTCGTGTCGGGTTGAAACATGTTTCTTTGCTAAAACAGTTCAAATGGGTTGAGTTGCGTCAACCAGTTTCCTGGCAGGTCCTGTTGTTTCATTTTTTCTGACACGATGATGAAACAAGTCGTATTTGTCTTCTGTTTATGTGACCTGTCAACACGTCTGACCTGACTCGACCTGAACCCAACACGATCCAACCCCTTGCCAAGTCTATTTTGTGTGTGCAAGTTGAGGATGTAGGAAAAAATGGGATGGTGAACATGCAATCTAAATCTACTAAATAGGTTAGATGACCTTTTATGGAGAAAATCCATACCATATAAAAGACATAATGATCAAATGGTCCCTAAAGATGATAGAACACAGGGCTCCCCGAATTGACATGCTAATGAATCTATGGCAATTTGAGTGCATTTATTCCAAATTTCAGGCTACTTCTGTTTCTTAAATTGTTGGAATTATGTTTAGGGTTGTTTCATCTTTCTCTAAGTTATTTAGTTATAAACAGGTTTATAGGCCTATTAGCGGATTTGTAATTGAGTTAATAGAAATCAAGTTTAGTTTAGAGAAGAATCATCACTTTGGCTTATTCATTTGTTAAAGGGGAGGTTGTTGAACCTAAATCAACATAGATTTTGAATTAGGTTTCAGTGGAGACGCAAAAAGTTCTTATTAAATATGCTGATTGCTTGAAATTTTTTTGAGAGGAAGGCTTCCTTATTTACAACCTACGCGTACTTATTCCAGTTAAATTAAGTCACAAACACTAAAGATATAAAAAAACAAAAAACTTAGTTCTATATGGTGCACAATAGAAATTTCTGTAAGGGTTCTGTATATTTGGAGTTGGTTAATTAATATGTTGGTTTACATTCATGTACGACTTTTACTATGTCACTGGAGAAGCTCGAAGGAATATTCGTTTATTTAATGGAGGAAATACATATTCATTTGATACATAAAAACCCTTTTAACAGCATCTGGCGGCATCAAAAGGATATGAAGATATTACAGTTTTTCTTATTCAATCTGGCGTTAACGTTAACATTTCAGGTAACATTTCACATATGAATATATGGTATTGATATATACTTTCAATCAGATTATTGTAACTCTTAACATTACAATACACATACTAATAAATCTACACCGACTAGATAATTTTGGGAACACACCTTTATTTGAAGCAATCAAGAATGGACATGATCGAGTAGCATCTATTCTTGTCAGAGAAGAGGCCTTAGTGAATATTGATGATGCTGGTAGTTTTCTATGCAAGGCTGTTTCAAAGGGGACTCTGATTTCCTGAAGAGGCTTCTTTCCAATGGTTTAGATCCAAACTCAAGAGATTATGATCATCGAACACCACTTCATATAGCTGCTGCAGAAGGATTATATCGTATGGCAAAAATTTTGATAGAATCTGAAGCAAGTGTTTTTTTGAAAGACAGGTATTTTGATATTCATCTTTGTAGTTAGATTCGATCTCTTTTTCTTTGAGACAACAAAGCTAAATCCATAGCGTTGTTTTAATTAAATGCATTCTATACGCACGCCTAAAAGCCAGTGTGTATACATGCATCATTATTGCTAGACTTTTTGTGAAACTGTGACACCTACTGGATCGTAGGCATTTGATGAACCCCCACTATAACAGTCAATCGCCCAAGTTTGGAATTCGCTTTGAAACAAAACACTTCCATTTCTGAAGAAATTTTGATTGCAAGTCAGTTCTTCAACTGGAAGGAAATCATTTGGATCCAGCGCATTGTATAGATCTTCAATTACAGAGTAATTTAAGATTCACTCAAGCTACCAATAACAACTTGCTTCTTTTTTGAAATTCCGACAATCAATTTTCTCTCTAGAGCTCTCTAGATGGGTAAATCCATGATTGCCAAGATCTGGTGAGTGATGATATTGTATGGTTCTTGTTGCTATCTAAAACAAAAACCAAACGTGTACATGGGGAAAGGGAGAATGAGACCAGATAGCGGGCGAGCTGTCATTTGAAGTTTCTGTGGAGAAGAAGTAAAAAATGAGGAGATCAATGGGGGTGAACATGGATTTTTTTAGTTTTCAAATCTTTTGTTTCTCATGGTAGAACAGCTAGGAAATCTGATGCATGTTAGTTCCTATCGATGAGTGCCAGTTACCATTGAAATATCATTGGTACCATCAACATAGGCTTATACCTGATAGTACAGGAACCGTCATCCTTTTTTTTTTTTGAGGGAGACTGGTTTCTTTCGTTGCCACTTCAGTCCATTATGCTCATCCCACGACTGTCTTCTGATGCATGTTAGTTCCTATGGATGAGTGTCAGTTACCATTGAAATATCATTGGTACCATCAACATAGGCTTATACCAGATAGTACATCATCCATTTTTATTTTTATTTTATTTTTATTTTGAGGGAGACTGGTTTCTTTCGTTACCACTTCAGTCCAATTGTGCTCATTCCACGACTGTCTTCTACTTGCTTGTCCCACCTGCTCTAGTTTTCTTGTTGAGGCACAGGCACACAAGTCTAGCATGTTCTATGTTGTGGATTTTTTTGATCTCGTCCACAAATATTTCTCCTTTTTGTTGCCACATCTATGAAAAATTAATTTTACTACTTTTTTCACAGGAGGAAGTAGCCAATTATCATTTTGCAAATGATTAGTGCATCTTTTACTTGCTGGATGTTTAATTCGTATTCCTGTATCTCACTTTTAGAAGTTTTTTTGGGGAAAAAAGTATATTTCTTGCCAATTTTGTTGAGTGAATAGTATTGGATATGGTTGTTAGCAATGTTTCATAGGCTGGTAGAGTATATTTCTTTTTTCTTTTCTTCTGTTTGGCTTGTGAATCCCATCTTATTTTCTGCTATTAAACTCTGCCTCTTCTACTGTATTCACAAAATACATAAATTTAGCCAACAAAGAGCTCATAGAAGTGTAATAAAATGTAAATAACTTTGGCTATTTTTCCTTCACAGATGGGGACAGACTCCTCTTGATGAAGCCCGTAAATGTGGAAACAAGAACCTAATTATGCTATTAGAAGATGCGAAGTCTTTGGAGTCGGCCGAGTTGGGTGATTTTTATCGAGAAATTCAAGGTGCAGTACTCTGAACTATTTCTGCTTAGGCACCTATATAGGGAAGACTTTATGGTTAGAAACTTGACTCTTTAGTCACCTTGATTTAAGGATTGTGAAATAGACTCAATGCTGGCCACTGAATCTGACATTCTTATGTTAGTTACCAACGTATATTAAAAATAATTAAGAAAAAAAAATACTATGAATTTGTTTTCTTTTCAGAGGTTTTAAACACATTACAGAGAAGGATCAATTGAATAAGTTAAATCAGTAGACTTGTATGTTCTGAATAACCGTCTTTACTAACAAGGAAGTTTCATTATCCATAGAAATAAATAAAATCCTGCATTTAACAGTTACTGTCATACACTTGGACATTTTGGAACTCCCAATGCTTAGATCATCAACTTTTTAACATTGAGTATTTACAAAGTTAGCCATGAATAAAAAAATAAAGTTTGTAGCTGAAAAACAAAAAATTATTATACCGTACAGACATATTGGTGATTTTTCAATGTGTGCAACATATATTCATGTCTTTGTTACATATCTTAGTCCATTAAACTGAACTTTTCTTCGATTCCAGTAATATTAGTTCATGGTTAGCCAGCCAACTACTGATAAAGTGAATGCAAAGATTTGCTATGCAACTCTCATTGAGTTGTAGATCTAAACCTACCAAGTTGTAGGTGCCAATTTTCATAATTTCTTCCTTCATTTTAGCTGATTAGTTCATTTGGTAAATAACAGATTATGTTTTCCCCATATACAGATAAAGTTCACAGGAAAAAGTGTACAGTATTCCCTTTCCATCCATGGGATCCCAAAGAAAAGAGAAAACATGGAGTGATGCTATGGATCCCACACAACATGGAAGAGCTTGTCAAGATGGCTGTAAAGAAGCTAAACTTCACAGATAGTGCCTGCATTGTATCAGAAGACGCGGGAGAAATTCACGATGTAGATATGATTTATGATGGTCAAAAACTTTATTTAATTGGAGATGATGAAACCTGGGAAGCATGAATGACATGCCAGTATAATTTATGCAGCTCAACTGTTGTATCATTTCCCTATCATTGCAAGGTAATATAGTCCAATGTTCTTCCTCGTCTTTAATATAGTCCATTGTTTTTCCTCGTGTTTACTCTGGTAACAACTGCATTATCGTTATTTGCCGACTATTCTGTATTTGTTGCATTCAGCTGTATGTATATATTGTGCAGAGAAGTTTAGATAATGGAAAATTTAAACTCTTCTAATGGTGTATTCAATAGAACTGAAAACTTTGAACGGAATGAATCACAAATCTTGTTTAAATAATTAAATCGCAGTAGACCAAGGAAGACGAAAGAACATGAAAATAATGTTGCACACAAAACAAGGATACAAGAACAAACTTGGTTCCTAAGAATAGGAGTAGATTCACTCCTCTTGTAACCATGGAGGAAGCCAATGATGGGAATAAGTGAGGAAGATGATATTAGCGAAGAAGAGTTGGACTTAAATCCATTATGATATGTGGAAGTTTGAAATCGAGCAAAGCTACTAATAGATGTTTAATCAAACCTTATCAAACAGATCGGGGAAGGTCAATAGAGTACATGGAGCATTGATCACTTACATCTAAACCTAAGAATAGGATGCTGATGTCTTTTGGATTCTTGTATGATACTAGATTAGAGCTAGTATTCAATGGGTTTACTTTCATTCTTTCAAGCACCCTATTAGTTATATATAATGTCATAACAATGATTAAAGAATTGATTGGTCCTTATGAAAAAGTAAACTTATGGCATGTGCACCAAGAAACTACTACTGTAGCAATCCACTTTGCGAGATTATTTCCCTACTTGGAGATCGTTGAACTTAATCTAATTATTCTTTTGTTGAGGATGTGATTTATTCGGTTCATTTTTTTAATAAAGGGATCCTTCAAACCTGCTCACAAAAAAAAAATGTCAATACAAAATAGATATTACAAATAATCTTTAGGGATTATAAGGTTTCCATCATCTTTTAACCCTAATAAGAGGCTAATAACAGGTCCCACTGCCCCTAGGTTTCTACACAATTTTGGCCCAACTAATATGTCTCAATGTGAAAACGGGCTTAAACTTCAAACATGGGTGTGCTAAGAATATCCAACTAGAAGAATGAAAGTCCAAAGTTGAGGCAAGAGGTAGTTCCCATCCACAAGATGGTTTCGTGTGCGTTGGCTTTGTTAGGGTGTCACGCATGTGCACTTGCACGTATTCCTTGGTCCACTATATATAATAACAATAATTATATTGTCCTCAACTTAAACACCACCTATCAGGCCTTCCATCTGGTCCTAAGTGGTGTGGGATTTTTCCCAAAAAGTCCCGTTGCTATTAGGGAGTGTACCACTTTCTTATGAGCCTTAGTGACGACTCATTCTTACTTGATGTGAGACTAATCAATTAAACACTTTCCCAACAATCTTTACATTTGGCGTGAATTGTCATACATCCTGCAATCCATCCACTGGTCTGCAACATCTCGAAATACACATATTCCTCAAGTGTCATGCGCAACCACAATTATTTGGGTAGTACTCGGTTTACAGGCTCGACTATTCTCGGCGTTGTTGGCTCCACCTAATCGCAATCACCGTACTAACTTCACCTCGTCCGAACTTGTAGGATACTCATTTGGCAAAGATCTGGAACCTAATCTGGATCATTCATTTGGCAGATCACGCACCTGCGATGCTCTATCTGGCTTGCTACCCTGCGCTTGATTCCCTGAACAATGCGTCGCTCGCACCTCCACCTCGTTGAGTCCAACCGAACTGTCGGCTCTAATGCCACTTGTTAGAGCATCGCGCACGTGCAACCCCTTGGTCTACTATACATAACAACGATATTGTCCCCAACTTAAACACTACCTATCGGGCCTAGGTCATGTGGGTTTTTTCCTAAAATGCCTCGTTGCTATTAGGGAGTAACCACTTCCTTATAAACCTTAGTGACGACTCCTCTTTACTTGATGTAGGACTATTCAAGCTAACATTTTCTCAACAATCTCCACCTTTGGCTCGAATCATCACACATCCTACAATTCATCCATCGATTTGCAACATTTGAAATACATCTCCTCCCCGAGTCTCATGCGCGACCACAATCTTATGGGTAACACTCGGTGTATGGGCTCGACTATTCCTAGCGTTGTTGGCTTCACCTTAGTTACAACTACCGCACTAACTCCACCTCGTCCGAACTTGTAGGATACTCACCTGGCAAGGATCAGAAACCTAATCTAGATATTCATCTGGCGGATCGTGCACCTGCGATGTTCCACCTTGCTCACTTACTCTGTGTCGTCCGCACATCGCCAAGTCCCCGCCGAACCGTTGGCTCTAATACTACTTGTTAAGGCATTGCACACGTGTGACACCCATTGGTCTACTATACATAGCAACAATATTATCCCCAACATACGCACAACCACCACACTAACTCCACCTCATCGAGACTTGTAGGATACTCACTAAATATCATGACAAGCTTCATCTTTGAGTAACAACAACCTCTTGGTAGTGGTGAATGTTTTTGTGTAACTTCGAAAAAGGTAAGTAGAGTTTTTATTACACCTCAATTTCTATATCATGTGCAAAAAGTATAAGCGTTTTACATGGCTCTAGAAATGTTTTTAAAAAACAAGTACTTCCTACTGGAAGTAGTCCCTTCCTAAGAAAAAAATCAAAACAATGTTATGTAGAGAATCGTGAGAAATGAAGTAGACAAAGTGGAAATAAAATTGATAAAGTAACTCCTTGTGTGTCTAACTTCCATTTGCATATATAGGCGATGTTTAATAAATATTCTATTTTGGACGTCCTTTATTCATTCAGTTAATGTTTTTGTTGCACTAACATATAGGTCTGTCGAGTACAAACATCCAATCTAAAGGGTTGGCAGTTAGTGAAGGTTTTGGTAAATGTTGATGTTATTTTTCTTCCATGGCATGTATGCATTCCTGTCGGTGGTGGCAGATCCAAAAATGTAGTTAAGAGGGTTGACAGCAAAAAGTTATTGCTTGGTAATATTAATTATTATCCAATGGGGAGCAATGAATTTTTCCAACCCTAGTTTGAAAATTTAATAACAAAGTCAAAATAACATATGCAAGTAGACATAAAGATTAGAAAATATTAATTGTAATTTAGTAGAGTGTGTTTATCTAATAAATACAATTATAAAAAAAGTTATACAAGTGCATTGTATTAATCCAATTCGTCCTATTTTATGTCGTAAGGTCACTTCATCGCTAATCATAGCAAAAACAAATGATTGTAATAACTAGAATAATTAAAATATAATATAATTAAGACAAAAAAATAAGTTTAAACTAAAAGAATATGAAATGTGCGAACGCAATAAAATCCTAATACAATTTTATAGGAACCAATTGTTTTACAAGCCAATCTAACCCTCAAATTTTGTATTAGATGATTAATGTCATGATATATATTTTCATTGAGCTCTATAGTTATTATTTTAGATATTTACTTCAAATATAATTTTTATTGTGGGTTTATAATTTTTTGTTGTTGTGGTATATATACCACATATGAACAAACACATTTTTTTAATGTTTTCAATTAATTAGAAATAACAATGCATTAAAAACTCACAAAATATCAGGGACAAGTAACAATAAGATAGAATAGTAATATCAAATAAGATAGAATAGTAATATCAATAAAGTTGCTCAACACTTCTTCTAGGCAAATTATCAAGTCATTCCCACTTGATTTAATCATCGCAAATTTTGAATTAAAGGTACGTAGATTTTAAGTTAACAATACAAACTCAAGTCAATTTCATTGTTTTCTGAATCTTTTTGAACTTTCAATTTGTTTTTTAAAAATTTAACGGCCTAAAATAGTACAGTGTAAACAGTATGAACTCACTTGAACTCTTTCTCGAGATCTGTATGTTACTCAACACTAAGAGCATCTCAAGGAATCACCGAAGAATCTCATCTCATTAAAGGCGCGATCAGAGGTGACGTGGCACATGAGCTCCACAGCTATAAAAAGGGGAGCGCTCAACGTTCGTTCGAATGAATCAGTTGAAGGTGTGGAAGTGTCGCTCCTTCTCTTCTACTTCTCTCTCTATATAAACCATAATTTCTCTTCTCTGCAACTCAATATCTCACGAACGAGAGATCAGATCGATCTGTTCTTCAACTGTACTGAAACCTGCAACAATCGCGATGAATCGAAACGCGAATTCGATTCTTCAACAGAGCAATTCGATGAACAAACAAAATGCTCTTCCAGTTCCACAGATCAAGAAGCTTCGATCGAAGATTCCTCGCCGCAGACGCTTCCAAATCTCTCCGATTCTAAGCGGATCATCGAATTCGCTGGTTCATGACAGTAAGCCGGAGTCCTCTGTCTTTCAGGCAACTTCAAGCTGTTCTTCATGCTTTCCTGATGACATCTCTTGCACGTCGAAGTTGCGACGTATCGTTCCGGAGAATATAGTGAAGAAGAAGAGATCGGTTAGGAGGAAGAGAGGATTGGAAGAGATTCGAGGCTTCAGAGACGCATTTCGTGCAGACGAGAGAAACTGTCTTAAGACGACGAAGAGATTCACCGGAGAAGATCGCAGGCCGATGACGCGATCTTACTTGAAATTGAAGGAAGGCCAAGGAGATTTCGGACTCGAGTTGTCTGAATCTTCTTGCGTTGAGTCGTCTTCTGCAGCAGCAGCAGCGGCTCAACGTCTCTGCAAATCAAACTTGCTTCCGGAGAAAGACGATCAAACTGTTGAAGAAGGTTGGAAGACAGAGGAAATCAATGGAGCGGAAGCATCCGCTGCGGTCTCGTTTTCAGAGATGTCCTGCATTCAGCAAGAAAACGGAGAAAACGTTGTCGAGTCTGGAGAGTTCGTCGTGAAAGCGTTGAATCTGGAAACGGAGAACGAAAACGAAGGTTCAGTAGTTTCTCTATTCGATTCTGTTTCTGAATTCAAAACTCAACCAATCGATACAGAGAATTACGATTTGGACTACAATCTCGCTTGTTCTGAACGTGTTTCGTATGAAAACCTTTCAGAGTACTCAACAAGCGATGAACTCACGCTTTCACAAATCGAATTGGAGATTTTCCGTAGAAATCCCGACTCAGATTTCTCCGATTTGAGTCCATCTTTACTTATCGGAACTCCGAGTGACTATACTGACGACGAATCGGATGAAAACTCGACTCCTCCTGCTTACTTCTCTCTGTTCCTCGAGTATGCAAAAGAATTCTCTGAGTTGCAAACTCCTCCAGATACTGGAACCTCTGCGAAGATCCAGCAAGAGTTCACTGAAGACTTTACAGTAATTACTTTTTCGTGTTAATTAAGTTCTTCTGGTTTTATATTTTTGAAATTAATTTGGGGTTGATTTGATTGAAAATTTCAGTTTATGAGGTTGGAAGACGAAGAGAATGAGGAGAGCTACCAGAGGTTGAAGGAGAGAGAAAAGCAATTGGTTCTGTACGACTATGCAGAGGATTACTGCATATCAACTGATTGCGGGGATCTGGTGCTTCAGCAACGCTCAGAGATGGTTAATTGGGTCATCCAGGTACTAGTTTTTCTTTTTCATAAATGCCTAAATGGAATGAGAGCAAATTATATTGTTATGTCCACTTGAGCAATGCAATGCATGCATGTGGTCCCTTCCGTATCTTTTCTGTTACACTTCACACTGGCGGTTCTCCGCAACCAATAGTTTAGTTTCACAATGCATGAAATAACTAAACTGCCTCTAGTTTCACGTGAGAATCACTGATTGCGTAATTCACATTGGAAGACAGGGTAAAGTTTACTGACTTCTTGGTCCGCAAGCATAAGGAAATTGTCAAGGCCACAGATAATGATTTGGTGTGGATGCAAATTATTTTCATATGGATCCTCTTTGACCCTTGTACTCACTCTTTCAGTAAACAATGAATTGTTTGTAGCTCAGCAATTGACAATATTTGGTTTTGCTTTGTTTTTCCTGTTCTTGTGTTGCAATTGCTTTTCCGGGCTAGATTTCTTATCATGCCTGCTTCTTGTGTTGGGTTTTGTTATGCATGTAAAAGCAGCAGTCAAATTTAGGGAAGCTTCACAACGAAACAATGTTCTTAGCAGTAAGCCTCTACGACAGATTCCTAGCACAGGGATCCTTTAGATGCAGAAGGAACCTCCAAGTACTTGGGATAGCTTGTCTAACTTTGGCCACAAGGATTGAAGAAAACCAGCCAACGAACTGGTAACTAAGCATAAAGACCTTCTTGACCGTTGAATATAAGATGTAGGCCTTGAAGAATTCACACTGAAAGAAAATATGTTACTCAGTTGAACCATTTGTAGAGTTAACCAATGACATAAGATCAAAACAATAGCTGAAGAACTAATTATGTTTGGTGTCCAGTATTGAGCACATACAAGCACATTAATCTGATGCAAACAACAAAAAAAAACTATGAATGATTCGATCAAATAACAATTAATCAAAAAAAAAAAAAAAAAAACAATTAATCAAAATTTTCATTTTACTGGATTTAGATCTGATGGAAATTTTTTTTTTGCTAAATTTCTTGGTGTGGTTACTAGTGTGAGGCAGAGTATCTTCCACGTGGGAGGTGATGTATACAAGAGATGTGAAGTGGTTGCCATGGAATGGCTGGTGCAGAAGGTCCTTAAATTTCAATGTTTCATGCCCACCACGTATAACTTCTTATGGTACAGTCTATTTTCATGATCCATACATTTGCACATTGTAAATACTAAATCCCATCAGGTATCTAATAACTCTTCAATATGCAGCTAATGGTTATGAGAATGTTAACAGGTTCTACTTGAAGGCAGCTAAGGCTGATAAGGAGATGGAGAAGAGGGCCAAGTACCTAGCAGTGCTTTCATTGCTCGATCATGAGCAGCTGTGCTACTGGCCCTCAACTGTTGCAGCTGGGCTGGTCATACTTGCTTCCCTGGCAGACAATCAAGATACCGCTAGCCAATGTGTCATGGAGGTAATGCCAGTTCTCCATGCATATCTAGTCATCATACATCTTAATTTATCATAAAATTAAATCGGTTCATTCATTGGATCTGGTCCTTGATGAGAATTTTACTGATGATTTCTTATTGTTTTGCAGACTCATGTTAGAACAAAAAATGACGATCTACCTGAATGCATACAGAGCCTTGAATGGCTGTTGAACTACGTCTGAAGGAACTCACAAGCCCATATTGTTTACAGAAATTTTCTTGTGTCATCCTAATTCAATCAACGAACTCCAAGATAAAGAACAAATAATAGAAGCAAATCATGGTTCCACTGAGGGTTGAACCATGTTTGGAACCATGATTTCCATTGTTTCCCAGTAATGCTTGTTGTGATACTAAATACCAGAAGTAGACTAATGTTAGCTTTGTTCAGGTGTATGCTACTTCAACAATTTTTGGGGAAACCCCCTAGAGACATAGCTAGTGTGAGTGGATGACTTCATTCTTATAATTGCAAAAAACAATTGGCCCCAGAGTGTTTCTGCTCTCTTTTATCATGCAGATGCCTACTTCGTAACTAAGTTACTTGGGCAAAAGCATAAAGCCACCGGTATGGTGGACAAGCAAAGCCCTCTTATGGGAGATAATGGAAACGGAGGATCTTGATGGGTTGATACTGATACGGATATCAAGAACCTTAAGGATTCTGGATCTTGGTAACTCGCTGTTTTATCGATTTCAACTTTAATCCTGAACATGGGCACATTTTGCTTCGGGGCATGGTTTACCAAATTAGTTGGTATTCCTAAGGTATTGACTTTCTTACGACTGTTCATTCTAGCACATCTGACTGGATTTAATGCCGTTTAATACAAACCAGAGTTATATGTTTCCAGAGATTCCCTACAGAATTGTACATCAACCAAGGATGACATTCTTGTTTGGTAGCTTCTAGGTTCAACCATATAATAAGAGCCCAAATCAAACTATCCACCCACATTCTTAGCAAAGAAAACTATAAAGCACACCTGTTTGCAAATAGAAGAGAAATTGATGTCACACAAATAGAAAAGTCAGAAACATAACCATATTTTTCAGTTAGTACGACAAGGAAATATAACAAATGAAAAGCATGTTTATCTTCCCACACCATCGCTGTTAACGTGGACATATATTGCAGTGGAAATAGATAATAATGGGAGTACTTGCTTACTGTCAGATGTGGCATCAATGGGAACCACGTGAGCTTCCGGGGTTTTGTCAAGATGAATGTGAGCCAAGTCATTAACAACCCCAATCCTCTCCTCGTATACCACGTCCTTCTCCTCCTCCTGAGCTCTCTCAACTTTTTCCATGGTCATATGGCTCACATCTTCAGTTGCTCTGGCGACCATACTGAATGCATTTGACACCCATGAAGCTCCAGTTGATACAATCTGGTTGCTCATTGACGTCTCTCACCTTCTCATTAACAAGTGCAGTCCAAATGTTTACCTTCTCCCTAATTCTCATCTTCTTGTCAATGGTTGCAACCGTAGCAGAAGCATTGGATATCACATGATGCTTCTCATCAAAGGCCTTGGCCTTGTTGACGGCATCCTTTCTTAGGATAAAGCCCTTGGCAAGCATGCTACTCACCACATCCTCAGCCTTTGCAACAGTTGAATCAGGAGGCATGGAGTGGCTTCTTCCCTTCACAATGAAAAGAATAACTCAGAAGATAAGAGGAGTACTACATATCAAAGAATAAAACTAAACCCAAAGGAGACATAAATTTCCAATTGCCGTTGTCCACGCAAATACTAACTAATTGAGTAATTGAATACTATATTCAAATAGAAAGTACACACAAATCTGCTGATTACGAATGGAAATAGATCTTGCAGTTTATTATAAGAGCGATTGTTACCAAAAGTTTTCTCATAACTAATGTAAGTAGGGGTGGGCATCCCATCCCGCGATCCCGTTCCGTCCCGTCTCAATTTTTTCGGGTTTTAATGGGATTGAATAATTTCATCCCGATCCCGTCCCGTCCCGATCTAAAATGGGATGGGATGGGATGAAGATTTTCAATCCCGCCAATCCCGTCCCGAACTAATTTATTAATATTTTTATTTAAGCATGAGTTATATTTATCATCTTCTTCTTGCATATTCAGCTAACTCAATGGGAACGCTGTTCAGGCATGGGTTGATGATACAAAACCTTTAATACCATGCTAGCTTTTCATGGTCTCACGATTTTAAAAAAATTGTAAATAACGCATCTAGGCAAAACGAGATGAGATCTTCGCCCAAGCCCACCACAACACCAGTCCTATCCGTCAGGCAACGGATTAAGTCCATCCAATCTATTAAAAAATATGGATAAACAAATTTTTTTTCTTACCTTATATTCCAATTTTTTCGCCTAGTTAAGCACTATACTATGTAATCTTGAACACAGTTTATATTTCACTTTCATTATGTTCCTCAAGAAACTGATTATCACATTCAAATGTGAAATACAATGAATGACCATTTAGAAGGTTTCTCAGAAAGCTGACTAGCTATCACATTCATGCAGGATCTTCATTATGTTTTCAAGCACATCCTACTTACACTACTCTAACAAAGTAGGTTCCACAACCTGATATTACAATGTTCATTTTAAAAACCAGTAAAATTTTCAATGATGAAACCATATTAAGATCACTGATAAAAACTGGGGCCTGCAAGTGAAGAAGATTGGCACGCTGATCCCGTCCCGTAATGTCCCGTCCTGAACCCGTTTGGGATGGGACGAGGTTGGGATGGGGTTTTTCCCATCTCGATCCCGTATGAACGGGATGAAATAGAAATGGGTATATCTCGTCCCATCCCGTCCGGTGTCCACCCCTAAATGTAAGTATATTTTTTTTATGCATGCGGGTAGTTAAAAAATATATATATTTACTAAGGTTGACCTTTCTCAGACCTATTTGGATTAAATTACTTGGGCTGAAGTAGTACACCTGAAGAAGTACACTGCAGATTTGCAGTACACTAACAACACTAAAGCATGCACATCAAATCCAAAAAGTACCGTAGTTGGTGAATAAGTTTCAGGAGGCAACAAGTAGTCCTCAACAGGTGTAATAGTGACAAGAAGATTGCATATTGTGGCTCCCTAAATCATCACTTAACAATGAGTTATCCATTAGAGAGGAAAAAAAAATGAATCATAGAATTAGTAAGGAAACAAGAAACATATAAACATCGACAAAAGCAATGATAAGTTTAGATCCTGTACAAAGTAGAAGATTGACCTTAGCATTTCAACATGTTTAACATCGCCGGAGAAGAAGAAGAAGTCTTTTATATCCACCTCAGTTGCATCTAGTGAAATGTTGTTAACCCTCACTGTTCTAAACTGTAACACGACAAACAAGAAGGTAACGAACAACTGTGAATTTCAACAATCACAGAAGAATGCCCTGTTTTAATTCAAAAATAAAATTTTCATTTGACGGGTTAAAAGATACAAAAATTTAAGACTGACATCACCTAATAATTGAAAATTGATCACATCGTTACAAATTCTGTTAGCAAATTGAAAGAAATTCCCAAATATCCAACTGACAGCAACAAAAAGACACGTAAAACAATAAATTGAGCCAATAACCGGTGCAACCCAGTTTTGACGCAATTGTAATATTGAGTTATTTGTATTTATTATTAATAATTAATAATTAATAATTGCGTCAGCCCACCTTAAGGTCCAATTAGGAGTACAAGTCAAATAAGAATTAGAATTAGTGATTTAATTCAATTGTGAGATAGAGTTTCTATTTTGTTTAGAAAACTAATTGCTTGCTTAGCAAGCTCAGGCCAATTATAAATTAAGGTCATTGGTTAATATAATAATCATTTTTTGTTGAATTTTAATATTACATTGAAGTTGAGAAATTTTTTTATTATCAAGTTTCGTTTATGATTTGGTTTGTAAGCTTCCACTTAGCCCATCAATTTGGTATTAGAGCGGTAAGATCTTGGAGAAAGATGCTCCAAAGCATCACTAATGATTAGGAGAAACCACCCATGTTTGATGCGTACAAAGTTGTATATTTTTATCTGCAAGTCATTGCATTGTGAGACCGAAACACATCACGAAGTTTTTCAAGATTTTCACGTTAAAGAAAATATGACGCATCAAAGAAATTCGCAAGAAATGGATGGTTGTGGAGAACAAACTCTGATTTTCCCAACTCTTTACAATTTGCAAATAGTAGACCCATCGTTTTCGTTGTAAACCCTATAACCCTAAATATCTAGAGAAGAAGATAAAATGGAGAAGAATACCTGCTTAAATTTCCTAGATGTTGTTTGGCCACACAAAATTAGATTGTACCACCCATTCTTATTCAAGTAATTCTGCTACTATTCACAGGCGCATGGTTTTTCTTATACCCCCGCGGGACAACATTTGTGATCCACGTTAGGGCAATTTTGGAGCTCGATTTGAGGAAACTTTTGCGCACAAAAATATTCAAATTGAGAAGTGGTAATCCCTTGAACTGAAAATTCATGTCGGACCCTATCTTGAGTGGCCAAATATTATTTGATTGTTCATGGTAGTACCAACAACTATAAAGGGAGAGTTCGCAGTCAAATTTTCACACTGCATTTTCCAAAGATAGCATCCTCAAAGATCGAGGACGAGCTTTTTGAAGTGGGGGAGAATGATGAAATATGAGTTATTTTTATTTATTAGTTAATTGGGTCAGTCCATGTTAAGGCGTAACTAGGTGTAAGTGTCGAATTATAAATTAGGTTTAGGTTTTATTTTGTTTAAATAGGTATGATGAAGAGGTTGTAATTAGTTTTTTTTTTTTTTAGTATTGAAAATATTATTGGAGTTTTGAAAATTTGTATATCAAGTTTCAATGTTATGGTGTGTAAGCTTTCACTAAACCTATCACATAATATTTATAAATTCTCGCCATGAGCTCATTTTTATAGAAGAATATCAACTACAATAACACATGAAAATTCCTGTTTTAAACATATATTTTATTCTTACATCAGACACATTAATTGTCCAAGCCGATGTAGCAAGCGACTACGTTTCCATGCTTGCCCTTGGAGAAGAATGGTCCATGGGGACCTACTAATAACATAATTAATTAGATGCTTCTTATGGGAAAATGGTATTCGAAAAATCCTTGAAAATTTTCAAGAAAATATCTGATGAAAAAATTTTAGTTCACAAACAACCATTAGAAGGGTTTGCTTATCTAAACCATCAAATTATTATGCAACCTTTAATTGATCACTACACACCCTCTCTTGCCATACTGTTAGAAGAAGCTAACAATACGGAATGCAAATTCCAACTTTGAGATGTCAAAGGAGCTTCGATAGCTAAACAAGGTGGAGGAGGGAGTAACAAAACACGCAATGTAGTCACTAATTATGTATTAAAGTGGTTTTGATAGTAGACTAATAGGAACTATCCTCAAGAAATGAAAACATTCAAGTTTGAAATTCAAATTTCTTTTAGGGGGGTGTATTGTATCTGGATTTTGTGGGCAATTTAATAAATTCCATGGATTCTGCAAATCCAAGTGTATTCAATTTGGATTTTAAAAAGTCCACAAAAGTCTAGGGGTATTCAATCAGGATTTTAAAAAGTCTTTCCGAAATCCACAAAGTCTAAGGGTATTCAATATGGATTTCAGAAAGTCCACAAAAGTTTTAGGGTATTCAAAATATCATTCATATTTATGGATTTGAAAAATCATGGATTCTCATGGACTTTGTAGTGTTAGGTATAAATAACAAAGTTCAATAGTTTGCCAGCCTCCATATCAAAGATTTCAGGGTGAAAAAAAGTCTCCCTCCCTCTTTTATCACATCTTCTTCTTATTCTCTGTAACTAGTCTCTTCTCATTCTTCTTCTCATCAAGACTAGCCATTTTCACACCCTCTTCAACAAGTTGTGCCTCTGCAGACTTGAGGGTCGCCACCACAACAAAGTTAGGCCAATCCATCTGCATTTTCTCATGCTAAATCTCATATTTCCCTTATCCCAACTTTGTGTCGTACAAAGATGAGAGAAAATAACTTCCCTTTCTTTCTTTTCTACCTTTCCCTTTCTTTTCGATACAACTCCGTCTCATTTTTTTATAGCATTAGTTTGGTATGTTTAATCTAACACCTTTACGCCAACTAGGAATGGGAAACGATGGGTACTCTCAGCATAGCAGTTATAGGGTTTTAGATTCCTAATACGAAAGCCTAGCGACAAACTTCTATTAAGAAAATTGCAGCGTATCTTTTGTGCTCGCTAGGGGGTGAGGGTTATTAATAGGATGTGTTAGGTAATAAGCATGGTGGGGGGTTATGTGTGGATATGGTAATTCTCAATGAACATTTATCAAAACTAGCAACTCCATACTTGGGTATTATAACTGGTTGTGGCAAGAGGTATATGATTTTGGATTATTTTCTAGGTTTTCATTCAAACTTTATTCCTACAATTACATAATTTCATAAAAGTGCTTTGAAACTTATGCACTTATTGCTTGTCATGCGACATTGTCCCTTTAGAGCATCTGCGCACGATTGCTTTGACTGCATTACCCTGGATCACTTGAGCACAAAGGGATGCATAAAGCTAATAAGCTATAGGCCATTTGGATTTTAAGTCATGTAGTTTGATACTTTTTATATGCATAAGGTTAAATACTATGTGTTTATTTCATTTTGCAAGTGATGATTTTTAATTTGGTTGTGTTGAATGATTTGATTTTGTTGAATGTTGGATTGCGATTTTATGTCATTACCTGCCTGGTTATCTTTTTGATACATGTCTTGTTCTCCAATGTTTAATATATTTGGTTTGTTAGAGGATATGTCAGTACCAACTTCTTTTTTATCTTGCAAATAATTAGAAATCTGTAAAAGTCGTTCATACAAAGTCCGTGGATTTTCATAAATATCTAGAAAGTCTGTAGCAAAAGTCTATGGATTTAAGGAATCATCAGAAGTCCGTGGACAATTTAAAGAGTCTGTGGACAATTTAAAGAGTCCGTGGACTTTTCAAATTATTTATCAATTCCATAAGAATCCATATACAATACACCCCCCTTAATCTTATCCAAGGGCGAAGCCAAAATTCTTATGGAATGGGGGCAACTAATTATTATTTGAATTAGTGGAGTAATGGACCCACCATTTAAGGAAATATCCACAACGAACAATATTAACATTTAAGAAGTGGGTGTGGTCGTGCTGGTATGATAGGTGCATAGCTCCATTATGGTTTTGAAAATCATAAAACTATATTGACTGATCAAACTCCGAAAAGGCATTTTTTTTGTTTTTCAGATCTTTTAATGTGTGCAAAACGAGAAAACTTGATAACAAAAAATCCAATTGTTCAACAATAGGAAGTAGATGAAGAAGGTTCATACAACATCATCACAAACCAACAATGAATACCTAAACCTCAAAACAAAGAAAGATAAAGTAGGTGATGAATGGATAAGATGGAGATTTTCATGTACACATTAATGTGAAAAAAGAAAACAAAATGGGGAACACGAGTATGAAGAGACATTGGCGTAAAGAAAACTTACCGACATGGTGAAAGGGCGTTGAGTAGGGGATGTCTAGTTAGGAAAGGTGAGAAAGGAGAATGGGTGTTTAGTTTCTGGTAAATGGGATGAAATGGGACTAATTAAGAACACCTTTGCAACACAAACTAAACTAGTTGCCCATTCCTACACTACACGGGAAAATCGTGCGTGCTTCCGAAGACGTTAAGGGTGTGTTTGGTTGCACTCATTCTATGGGAATAGGAATCCTATTCCCACTTGGAATAGCATTTTGGGTGTTTGTTTGAGATTTTATTGGTGGGTGAGGGATGCCAGCACGTGCCATAGATTCCCACCAATGGTGGGAATCGGACGCCTTGGTTCTGCGAGGAAAACAATTCACGGTCTCTTTTATTTTTCGCTCTTTTTTGCCAAACCAAACCCAGACCTCTCTCGCCTCTCTCCATTCGAAGCTATCTCTGTTTTTGCTCTCTCCATCCTCAGATCCCCCTTTCGAAGATCCATTCGAAGCTCCCTCCATGCCCATATCTGCATTCGAAGCTCTCCATATCCTCAGATCTCCACTCGAAGCTCCATTGGAAGCTCTCTCCATCCTCGGATCTCCATTCGAAACTTGCAGCTGCTTCTTTGGTCTTCAGAAGATGTGACCCAACTTACTCCAAGCTTCTCATCAGAAGAGCCATCTCTGTAAGAGAACAAAACAACTAAAACACTCCTTTGTGTTATTTGCTCTCCCTTTCTTCAGATTTTGACATTTTTGGACTTAATGTTTTGGTGGTGTAGGTGTTTGGGTTTGCTGATAAGTACAGAGGAGTTTATAGTAATGGCTTGAAGCCCTATGTATGCCCATTCTACTGTTCTTACTCTGGTTATCAAGTAAGCAAATTTTACTTATTTTAGAACTTAATTTTTTGGTTCAGTTTCAGGGTGGATTTCTAATGGGTTTCAATTTGTTGTTCTAATTGAAGGATGAGTTGTTGTGGGGTGCTGCTTGGCTTCACAAAGCAACCAAAAACCCAACTTATCTCAACTACATTCAAGTTAATGGCCAGACCCTTGTGCTGATGAGTCTGACAATACATTTGGTTGGGGTAACAAACATGCTGGTGCAATGATTCTCCTCTCCAAGGTTTCTATTTTTTTTCTCTTTCACCACATTTTTTGGTTCCTCTCCATATTTAGAGAAATGGGTTTACCATGGATTTAGATTTTTGTTCACTAGGAGACCTATACTGACAAATGGGTTCTTGAGCTTTTTGTTAATTTGTCAAAATTCCCATTTGTTGTTGAGTAATCTAATATAGGTTTTTTTTAAATTAATCTTGGCTAGCAAAATGGGTTTTTGAAACTGATGAAATTGCAAGAAATGAGTAGTAGTAGTAGTAGTAGGTCCTGCTGTTCTGGTTCAAGGGGTCCTCTTCTTCACGTATAATATGCATCAGATGCCAATGGATTTCATTTGCTGCATTAAGCTCATTTCCGATCACTTTCACACCACATTTAACTGTCTTACAAGTTATGGGTATTTTGTACAACAACAAATGGGTTGTTCTTGAAATTTCATAATTCCAGACAAATATATAGATAGACATTTAGCCGTAATATTTGAGACAAGCATTTCGACATACTCCCTTACCTTTTCACTTGCACTGAGAATGTCGAATTCTCCCATAAGTGAACTAAGAACTGCTGAAATACAATAATGCTAAAAATTTCTCTCTGATGGATTTCACGTTGATTACTACATCATCACTTGTTAGTTTGCTCTGTAGTACATCAGTGAATATTCCTTTTTGACAGGGTAGAAACATTGTTGCTTCTTCGCTATTGTTTCTAGGATGAAATTATTTGTAGCTAGTGCTCTTAGTAGTTTTGAATATGTCTGGCTTTGGTTTTAGGATGAAATTAATTGTAGCTATTGCTCCTTTTTGTAATTCTGAATATGTCTGGCCATTTCCCCTGCATGACTTTCTCAAGAAAACAACAATGTTAGTGCACTAGCCCCATATTCATCATTAAAAATGAAAAACATGATGTTATATATGCCCCTATATATGCAGTCCAAGGGATCTTCTTGGTTCATATATTTCTATGCACACACACAACCCCGGACGAGTCTTTTACATTTTCTCTTTATTTGATCATTTTCATTGTCCCACAACCCCTCCCAGATGATGATGATATTGTTGTATTTGACATTTCTCACCTTGGGCAGTTCAACATGCTTGCCACTGCAGAATGCCGATCCAAGAGTGTTCATGATCTCGCCTCTCCTACTAGTAGTCATCAGAAGGAAGAGCATGATAGTTCAGATGAAGATAATAAAGACCATCACTTATGGAAGAGCAAAGGAAGTTTGGTGCAAAAGATACTTTCAAAATACCAGATGAAGTTGACATTGCAACTCTCACTTAGGTTGGCAGCATCCTGTCCATTCCAGCTAGAATTTTATTAAACCCTGTAAATAGCCTAGTTCTGCAATTATAGTTTTCAATTTGTCATCAAGTTTTTTATCTTACAGGGAACAATCATTTGTTAAACATCATAGTATTCATGGTGGAGTTGTTAGCTTTTTTTTTTCAAACCATTTTTCCTTTTGCAGAGATCTCTATAGAAACTAATCTGCAAGAAGTTCTTGATTAGATTGTTAGTTGAACTCTTACAGATGCTCTAATGCTTTTGAACATAGAGTGCACCTAAAAAATTAATCCTCAATGGAGATATTTTCTTGTTTTCATGGTATGATGTAAAGTTTACTTAGATTAGGAAGAAATGTCCACAGTAATAAATTTTCTTGTTTCAGTCGATTTATCTTATAAAATTCATATTTCAATTGTCTCAGGTATGTTTACTACAAATCTCTGCTTAGTATTGTTGAAATAGCTTCATGTATCCCGCTTTCCTGATTTGCAACTATGGCAATGCTTGGCTTAGCTTGAATCAATAGTTGTTTGTTAAGTGTTTAATGTGTGACTTGTTAGAATTGCATTTTTCTTCATATCTAAACCAGATGAATGAGATTTTAGCGAGTAGTATATTTTTCTTTTAAGGTGCGGTATATAATATATGATATCAAAGGAAAAACAGGTTATAGCATTTTACCCAACGCACAATCTCACAACTTGAGCACGCATCAAAACCTTTCAATGATGAGGGGCTCGGCCTTACCTTTTCGGGAGAATTCAAATTATTTACGTATTCATGCGCCGATCACAAAAATGTTTCTGTTACGGAATTGATTTAGCTTGAAGACCAATATTAAACTTTATTTTCTCATTGAAATATTTAAACATTGAATTCAAAATTATACTGTAAGGATGTTTTGCAGGAAGCAAAATTAAAATCATATTCTAGTTTATATATAAAGTAGAATTGTGGGATCTCCATATTTAAAAAAAAAATCCCATTATTAGTTTTAAGCAACCAAACACTCATAGTAGGAATTGAAATCCAATTCCCATGGGCAACCAAACATCAAAGTTAGTCAAATCCATGGCATGGGATGCCATGACATGGGATGCCATGGAATGGGATTTCAATTCCCACCTTAAGATTCCATGCAACCAAACACACCCTAAGTTTGAGTTGTTTTATGTTGTCTTTTGTGAGGGCAGACTCAAATGTCGGTATGATAAATTAGTTTGTTGCATCGTATCAAGGCCTCAAATGCTTTTTGGAGGCCCAAAGCTGCTGCCAACTATTACTCGCTCGCCCACTATTTCATGATAGGGCTGGCTTATATTCGATTAGACCTGAGACCTGATCTAGTAAAGTTTATAAATGGAGGTGTTACGTGTATTGATTGTACCAACTATTTGTTACACCAATATTTTGCAATGTTCCGACTTTGTTGCAACAACCTAACATATGTAACACCGACTAATTAGATTTTATTAATTAAAAATCATTTGATGGTGGAATTTTCTCATTTAGGAGCATTAGCTAACACTTGAATGAGAGAATAGTAGTAATTGATGATACATCAAATACAATTATATCTTTGTCGTACACGTGGTAGAGATTGTCCATTACGAGGATCAAGTATCCTAGAACCAGGCCAATTCATAAAGCCCAAAAAGAAAGAATCCAGTCACAAAATCTCAAAAAGGGCCCGTCGGAATAAATCATAAAGGAGGAGACTATTACAGAGAACGTCTCCCCTCGTTGCGCCTCACATGCTTAAGTCACACAGGAAATTAACAACGACCATTATATAAGGTAAAAGGAACATTCAACAACTTTAACTAAGTTCTTTCCAGATTTATCTCCATCTCCAATTGAGTTACTGACATAAGCTTCGAAGTGTCTTCGGCCACTAAAAAGGTGGTCTTTGACAATCTAACATTTGTTTTGCAGATCATACTGATAGGAGACCGGATTTTGGATGCATAAGTTTGGCACTGTCTGTGGGAACGCCAATTTCCATTCAAGATAAGAGTTTGCAGTAAGAAACTTCCTCAGTTCTGATCAGTGATTAAGAAGCTTTTTTAAAACAAATGGAACACTCTACAGACTCACAACTTAGCAACGATCAAAACAATCCTCCAACTAATGGAGCTGCATTGCCAACACTGCACGATTCTAATCCAGCGACAACCATCGAGCCAATCGTGCCCGACAATGGGGAGCCGCAACATGTAATAGCCCAAACATCTAGTGGCAATGCCATGGACCCTCATGTTGATCTACTCATGGCCTAGATGGATCGTATGATCAAAATGGTGGACAAACTCACCCAAATGCGCACTCAATCCGCCGACCTTGTCCAAGCGCCACCCCAACAAAACTCTGCCAACCAACTTCGAAGAAGTATTGAAGTTCCTACAGAACCTCGGCAAGTGAATCTCGAAAGCAGCGAACCACCAAAAGATGACCCCCCACAGAATGATGGGATTCCTGCTGAAACCCATTCAGAATCGGGGTCATGGATCCTAACGAGCTGTACGAATTGGTTAGACCACCATTCTCCGACACGCTCATGGCTACTGCTATACATAAAAAGTTCACCGCACCAAAGTTTAAAGTGTATGATAGCACCACCAATCCGACAGACCACCTACGACACTTCCACCACATGATGGCATTGAAAGAAAGCAAAAAATCTATCCTATGCCGAACATTTCTGACCAGTCTCACCTCCAAACCGATGAGTTGGTTCAACAGCCTACTACCAAGGTCGATAGACTCCTTCCATGCGTTAGCTACTACCTTCATAATAAGATTCATCGGCAGTCAACGAATGAGGAAGGGACCACACTACTTGCTTCACATCAAACAGAAGCCTGAGAAGACAATAAGGGAATACGTTACTTGTTTTACTAACGAGTTGACAATGATCGATGGTTGCAGCGACGACACGACCATTGCCACTTTTACCTCCGGATTGAAAAAATGACCATTTTTTGATTATTTGAACCTAGACCCTCCAAAAAACATGGCAAATCTAATCAATACCACCTAGAAACACATCACTCTCGAAGAAATGGAGGTCGTTAGGAAGAAGAATGAATCCGAGATAGAAGACTACCCAAGGAGACGAAAAATGATAAAAGAAATAAGGAGAAACGACAAACCCCAGAAGGATAACGTTTAGTCAAAGAGGCATTGGACCAATGGGAGGTCTGAATTCAACCAGCAAGAACCTGAAAATTCCCAATCGCCAAGGCCCAAGCATGAACAAGTAACAAGTGAGGTGAAGAAGACATACGAACCATACACGGCCTTGAAAACGAGTCCAACGAGCATACTGAAATCCATGGAAAATGGTAAGATATCAACTGGCTGCTCAAAATGAGAGGAGACCCGGAGGGGCAAAATAAGAATAAGTACAACTCTTTCCACAAATATACCAATCACAACACCTAAGATTGCTACAATCCGAAAGACGAAATTGAGCAATGGGTTCAGAGAGGTCGACTCGATGAATTCATCGGGCTACCAGATAAGCAACCAAAGGGAAAGATAAGGTGGACACTACTGCGAGATCAAAAGAGCAACCCAGATAACTAATATACGCCTACACTGCATAGTTGGAGGAAGTAAACAATCAAGTCAAAAAAAGAGACGACCAATAACACCTCCCACTCGAGTTGATCTATATCGAAGTAGAACCACCAATGCCATCAAAACCACTACGACAACTCACAATGAGAAACACGAAGAAATTTACACCTCAAGCGGAGATCAACCAACTGACATAATTGGAAGCCCTTACTGAAAGATGCAGGCCTGATCCACATTATCCATGACAAGGCAAACAATTGCTCCTTCATTATCGACAACGAAACTGACGCAAACAAATTTAATTCGATGAATAAAACTCGATACTCAAGCGCATGGCAGCCTTGGCAGTCGGTGCTGATGTGATCATGATTGGACAATTTGGTACTGGATTCTACTCCGCTTGTCGATATCCCTTTTCAATAACATACATCCAAGGATTTGGTCAAGAAGCATTTCAAGTTTATTAGCTACCTCACGACAACAATATACGTAATGAACGACTATCAAAACTACAGGAGAATCATGAAGGAAGAAGTTGCAACGAACGAGTTAAGTCCACTCAAGACAAAGCAATACAAAAGCATACTCCAAGGCAATACGAAACCAAACCAATCCCGACAATAAGAAATAAATACCCTTGGAACAACAAGGGAGCATGGAACCAATCCCCTATCATCATAAGAAATGACATCAATCGAGCAACAGTCAAAAAGATGCAATGCATATTCACAAACGGACTCTACAACACAACGTAAATTTATGGGAAGAAAATGACGACTCCTACTATAGATTGTTGAAAACTAAATATGGGATTATCAATAAAACTCAGAGTTCAAACCCTCCATCTTACACCCGAGTAGTAAAATTAAGGCATTAAAGCTAGACAATGTGAAGCAATCAACATGTCAAGCCACAAGCAAAAATGTCAAGATGCATAAGTCAGACACAAACAACAAACTTCTAGTCTGATCAACCACGAAGTAAAAGTTGGGACGAACAAGTCAACTTTCTCGCAAAAACTTCGAGTAGACTAGTATGTCAAACCAACAAAGTAAAAGTTGGGACGAACCATTCAACTTACTCGCAAAAAACTTCGGGTCAACTAATATGTCAGACCAACGAAGTAAAAGTTGGGATGAACAAGTCAACTTACTCATAAAAAAACTTCGGGTCGACTAGTATGTCAGATCAACGAAGTAAAAGTTTGGACGAATAAGTCAACTCACTCATAAAAAATTTGGATTGACCAATGCGTCGAACAACACCGAAAAAGTCTAGACGTGTAAGTCAAAACATACTAGTAAAAACTTCTTGGCTGACTAATGTGTAAAACCACTAAGTAAAAGCCTGGACATATTAGTTAAGACGTATTCACGAAGCCTTCTGGCGCGATCAGCGTGTCAGACTATGAAATACATCCACAAAAGCATTAACACGCAAGGAAAAACCTACTCAAAAAACCTTATGGAGTGGCAACTGAGTAAATCAAAACCAGTACAACTTCATGGCCTAATCGACAAGACCGAATGAACAAAAGCTTCGATGGTTGACAAACGAACGCAAAAATAGAAATACGGACCAACTTAAATTATCAGAGTGCAAGTAACAAGGTAAACACCCACCTATCATATATAATTAGTCAGCGCGATTGATCTAAGACGAATCACGATTTCAAAGGGAAAGCATACGAAGCAGAAAGTAAAATAAAAAGCAACACATGATTATCAAAAGAAAAGGTTTTTCATTCAAGAAATCATTTTGTTACATCCAGAGATGAAGATATAACAGACGAAGAAGAAACAGTAAAAGCGTCGACAACAAAAACATTTGATGGAAGAAAGGGAAACAATGTCAATAGCAAGAAGAGACAAGGTTCTCTCTTCGACAGTAAGAGTAGATGATGGAGCCAAATCGGAAGAAGGAGGGAAAGATGGCTCTTCGTCCGTTGGATCGCTTGAGGGACCCAAAGTACTTTCCTTGCTATCTTCATCCTCGAAAACTTGATCGACCTGACAACGATACTTGGATAAATCAATGTCATCCCCCTCAATATAGTTGAGAAGCTCGACTCGTCCATCAACAATTCTCTTCCAATCCTCAACCTGTCTTTAGTTGCAACAAGCTCATTCTTAGTCGAGATGAGTTGTCCTTCAATGGTGGTCAACATTGCGGAAATATCCGACTTAACTTCGTCAAGCACACTTATTAACTATTCCACTTGCTCTTCAACAATCTGACAGCTGACAGACTGCTCAATAACTGAACGCATGGCCTCATTGTGACCAGCCGTCTCAACGGATAAATCCCTCTCCACCTCGTCCAATTGAATGAGGACTCCATTGAATTCAGCCATTGAAGACTCAAGCTTAGTGCGGACTTATCCTGCGCAACCTCCACCCCCCCCCCCTAAAAAAAGACCGAACACCCTCAACTGCCTTCTCCTGCTCAGCACACTACATTTTCAACACGTCCAACTGATGAAGAACATGAGAGAACAAAAATAACTGTGCTGCCGTTTTCCTCTCAAGAGTAGCCACCTAGTTACTACTAGCCTGATAGCCCAACCCGATCACCCCAGCATAAGTAAGGTGATGCATCCCATCCAATATCTGTTTGAGGTTGTAGTCGAGATGACTGTTATGATCCCATACAGACATCGGAGGCCTCTCCACCGTTCGCATATACCATTCGAAGATCAACTTGTGTGTACTATCTTGCACATCAATTTCAGTAAACCAACAAAACTTCCTATCCGACTTAATACGGATGTCTTCCGAGTTGGGCTCTTTTCGACCAATCCATAGATGAAGAACTAGGGGATCAAGGAACACAAAATACCATCCCCAACGGCCGGATGAACAGTCAAAATAGTGGTGATAACAGAAAAACCACTATTGCCTTTTCGTTGTGAAGCAGTCAAGACGGGAGTAAGGCGAACAGTAGTGGTAGCAGCAGCAGAAGTTCGACAAGCAGAATAAGAAACTAGGAACTCCATTGCATCATCAACAGGAAGAGGAATATGGAGAAGGAAGAGCCTATGAACTTTGACCACGATCAGTCGTCTCCTGTTCGAATTGAGGATTAAATTCGAAGTCGACCAGGGTCTTTGTCGTATTCAGATCCTTGGATTGCTCCATTACAAGCTGAAGCATCTTGTTGTCAATAACTCGAGGGTCATCATCCAACCACTCAACGAAGTTGGGCACACCATAAGTAGAGAGGAGTTTTTTTCTCATTATCATCCAAAGGAAGAGTTATTTCTTTCTTGCTCCTCTCTACTGCCAAATTTATCTCTTCGACCTCCTCGAGAGAGAGACCATCCTCCTTCCCTACCTCCTTATCAAAAGAACTCGGACGAGGAGCAGTCCGAGTGGCACCATGAGTGGAATCAAAAAGTTGTTTCCTCTTAGGAACACAACCATGGCTTATCACCAATCGCTTTGATGGACTGGCAGGCCTCAAAAGCTTCATATTCCTGGTAGTCAGGCCAGCAACACCAATGCTGACAGGAACATTGAGATCCGTAACATCCTTGCCATAATTCATTTTCCCATCATTGCTAACATTACTAACACTAGCAGAAACGACATGAGCATCAATCTCAACAGCTTGAGATTTAATAACTGAAGCATGTTTTGCCTTGTTCATGGTGAACAAGCCACTATGCGCCACAATGTCCTCAGAAAGGAACGCCTCCACAAGAACATCAGGAAGCCTTAGAAAATGGTCATTGATTGTCTGTTCTTCCATAGTCAATAGCAAGTCCCTCCGTTTATTAGGGACTCAGAACGATCACATAATTTGACGACCTCGCAAGCTAAAGTGGCCAAATTTGACATAAGCATAAAACCAAAACCTCGACCAGTCCCTGATGTCATCATTAAGCTTCCTAAAACAGACAGAAGAGCAAAGGAAGCACATATTCTTGGTCAACAACAGAGCAACAACAAAATGCAGAACCCTAATGGTCAGGGAATGCTAGTAAGAATGGGTCTCGCCTAAGTAGAAACGATAACCCTCCAACCATTAGGATCCATTTGAGTAAGAGTAATGCCCAAAAAGTCTAAATATGTCCAATATATCTCACGAACTGGGAATCGAAGGCCATACTAGAACATGCACGGGTAAAATGCAATATAATCAATCCTTGGATGACAAGGACTATCGTTCTTCCCAAGGAATGAGATTTCACGAAATCTCGTCAAAACTTTTGTTTTCTAGAAAATACGAAAAAAAAAGCACCGAAAACCAAATTTACATTATTTCATTGGATTTTTTTTCATAAAATTCGTGGTTGTTTTGTAATTTTTTATTTTTTGCAAAAAGGCAATAAATTAAAACTAAAGTTAAATTTTTTCGGTCGAATTATTTGGACGTTGCATCAAAAATTGTGACTCCCAGAATTGAAGAACTGAAGCAACAATCCTCTCCTCTTGATCATTGTGCATTCCTCTTTGATCACCTATTCTCTGTGAAGAAATTGAAGAATTGAAGAAGAGGAACTGAATTTTGACTGAAGAAGAAGAACTAAATTTCTAATTGAAGAAGAAGAACTGAATTTCTGACTGAAGAAGAAGAACTAAATCGAAGGCTAAAGAAGCTCAATGTGTGAATCGATTGAAGAAGAAGAAGATCAGTGTCTGAATCGAAGAAGAAGATCGGTCCTAGTCAACGACTGAAGAAGAAGAGTTAATATTCTTCCAATCCACTCCACCTTGCTCCAATCCGCTCATCTATGTTCTAGTCTTCCTCTCTGAATTAGACCAACCTTAGTCTGTGGCTCCTCTTCCTCTTCCTCTCAATTTTCTATTTTTCTGGATTTTTTTTATATGCAAAAATGAAAAATTGTTCTTCAAATAATGTTATAAAAGCTAATGAAAGATTTTCTGAATTTTATTCTCTAAATAATGTTATAAAAGCTAATAATGTTATAAAGGTTAATGAAAGATTCTTTATGATAACATTAACTTATTAAGTTTGTTTCTCTGGATTTTATTCATTTAGACTATAGTTTATGTTATTAAGTTGTATTTAATTGATTATGATTTTTTATTCAATGTATTTTAATTTCAGATAAGATTTATCTTGTATAATATGTAATTTGTATTAAAAACGACTATTGTGAAACTTTTGATGTATATGTAAGAATTTCACTGATTATTAAGTTAAATTTTATAGTTGTAGGTGAAATTTGTAATTTTTTTGTACTATATTGTTATTATGTCATGAATTTTAGATATACTTAGTATCTAGGCTTCATTTAATGTATTTAATACGTTTATAACTTGCATTTTATTTGTTTTCACATATTCATATACTTTAAAAAATTATTATATATGTTTCATATATAATATCATCAAAATTTGTACCCCCAAGGTAAGCTGCTTGAGGCTTGCCTTGCTTCTCTGATTGGTCAGCTGCAACTACTGCTATGGGCCAGTTGCGATGGCCGAGCGTATATGTCAGAGCGCTTGTGCCGAGTCAAGTGTTGTAAGCTCGGGCGGACACACTATGTAGCGTTTATTTTGGCACTGGGTGTACGATTTATGTATCGGCTCGAGTGGCCTTTGCTGATAATAGGGTGCCATTTTTTTTGAAAGTGAAGACGCTGACTCAGCTAGATTTGTCTTGGCGGCCGCTGTTTCGAAAGAGAACAGGGGGTCACCTGGTGAGCTGCATGGGGCTCCCACCTTCCAAATTGTTTATGTTCAAACGACGTGGACTACAGGTTCGAGGAGGAAGGATTTAGCGACTAGCTGAAGAGCGGTAGTCCCGTGGCAAGCATTCGACATTAGTCGGGGACTAACTAGTATCCCACTTTTCGAACAAGTTCGAATAAAAGAGGTTCGGCGACCAGGCTGAAAAGCAGTGGTCTCGTGGCAAGCCATCGAAATCAGTTCAAGACTGACTACGCTCTCACCTTCCAAATCAGTTACACCTGTGCGCGTCAAGCTACAAATTTGGGAGTTTATGGCGGCCACGCTAAAAAGCAGTGGTCCCGTGGCAAGTTGTTGAAATCGGTTCGCTGCTAACTAGCCTCCCACCTTCAAGACTATCTACACCCGCATAGTGGGGGCTACAAGTTTAGGGTTGGTGATTCGATGGCCACGTTAAAAAGCAGTGGTCCCATGGTGAGTCGTCGGAATCAGTTCGGGACTAACTAGGCTCCCTTCTTCTAAATTATCTACTCCGCGTAGTGGGGGCTATAAGTCCAGGGTTGGTGATTTAGCGACCACGCTGAAAAGCAGTTGTCCCATGGCGAACCGTTGGAATCAGTTTGGGACTGACTAGGCTCCCACTTTCAAACCATTTACACCCACACAATTAAGGCTATAGGTTTAGGGTTTGATCAGAAGCTTTCATTGCCAGTCATCATCATCTAGGGTTACCTGATTGGGTTCGGCGATCACCGATCGTGGAGGGGGCAGTGATCCCTGGCGGATTGTCATCACCAAGCGTGATAGCGCTAATTAGACTCCCACTTCCAAAACCATCGGGATCCGTGCTGGGTACACTAGGTATCAAGGCATACGAGAATCCCTTGTCAAAAACTTTGGCTGACTAAGCTTGCTAGGTTGGGGAGGAGTTCCGCCTGTTTGAGGGCATGCAAACCAATGTCCGCTAGTGTCATGCACTGTGTGGACAACATTACCTTAAAACAAACAGCGGTCCGTAGGTACGATCCATGCGTCAAGGATGATTTGGATATGCACTCATGCCAAGCATGTAGCAGAATATTTTTTGAATGGTGGGCTAAGCAGATCGAGCCTTTGGGCTCGCAAAGGAAGAGTTAGGGTTTCCTGTACGGTTGCGCTACGTGTATAACACAAATAGCGTGGTGACACGTGTACGACGTAAGCTGCTGCGAGATGGTTGAGTACAAGTTACTCCCCTCAATTGATGGGGTTGAGTGTGGCGTCATTAATTGAACGAACGTGGTCTGTGCACTTTCCTTGGGAATCGCCATCTCTTCATTTTCCACACGGTACTCAATGCTTGGCAGTTAATGCAGGATGCCCATTTGGTGAACCATTACGCCTATATAATGGTGTTTTCCAATCATTTTAGGCACTACCTTTCACAAAACTTATTTTCTATAATGTTCTTGTTTGAAGAAAATGTTTTGGGTTTTCCAAAGGTTAAAGGGAGATCTCTAAGAATGGAGTCCTTGAATGTTTTGACATTTGCACTGATCAGGCATGATGATAGTTGTTGTTATGCATGGTCACTTGTTCTGGTGGGCACATAGTTGATCTGCTGAGGTCTCGTAATTTCTTCTCATATCATGGAGAAGTAGTACAAGATTTTCTACCAAGGGAAATGCCTTGGTGTTTCTTCGTGCTGCTTGTGTCCATGCGTGTGTGGATCCCGTTGCTAACCAATGGTTGATCAAAGTGTTAGCCAATGTGTGATGCTTTCAGGTGTTGTATTTCTCAGTCATTCCTAGTGTCGTTTATGAGAAAGTTGCCTTGCTTGCAGCACTGTGAGACCTCGTTTGCTTCACCGCTTGTGGCCATCCTCATCTGCATTCTTCCATCCCTCCTGGACGCCAGTAAGTTTGTAAGGGGGTGGGATGTCTCTTGAGGAAATCACTAGTCAATTGTAAAGCCTACAATGCTGTTGTACGGGCACTTTCCTGGGTGATTCGACGAAGCAATTTGGCCGCTACAATCCCCTCTGACACCTTCTCTTTATCTTGGGAAGGGGTCGAGCAAAGTTTGTTCGCATATCTTTGCTGTCATTTACAGATTGCTCACATCGGAGGGCTTTGCACAGCCTTCTTCGGATACCTTTACGTAGTAGAATTGTCTAAATGAGTTTTTCGTCACATGTATTAAGATGTTTGTAGTATGTAGTCTTTGTTGTTACTCCATGAAGGACATAGATTATCACTGGGTCTCCTTCTATTTCTTTAACTTATTCTCCCTGTCCCCGGTTCATTCTGACCATTTTTCAGAGTTCAGGAATTCCTTCAGTTTGCCTCTGCGAATCTAGTACTCAACTCCATACCCCAGATTCTTGCAGTCATTGGTATCATGGCCACCTTCCTTGTGGTACACGCAGTACTTGCCTTTGTCACGCTTGGCGGGTTTCCGCGTTGCTTTGGGGACCTCTTCAGATCATCCCAGTTCTTCATGGAATTTAGTATGTCCAACAGGCTGGAATTGAGGGGTGTCACAGTCTTGGATCAAACTTAGTTGGATGTTTTCTCTGATCTGGACTGACTAGGGTCTTACCAGTTGTCACTTTCTCTTGCTATGTTCTTCATCCTCGCGTCTTTTTCCCTTATTCTTGTCTTTAGGAACATAGGGCTTCTTCTCGCCTTCGTTTCCCTCTTCACGGTTCTTAGCTCCTCCAACATAATGTGCTTCTGAGTGTTCTTGAGAAGTTTGTCATGTCCACAGGGGGCTCTAAGGTGGGGTCTTCATAGAATTTTCCTTCCTTGAGGCCTGTAGTGAAGGTTGTCACAATTGTGTCGTCGCTGCATCCGTTGATGAGAGTCGGCTCATTGTTGAAGTGCGTGGCATACTCTTTGAGATCGTGGGACTTCTGCTTTAGTGAGAGTATGCAGTGTGGGCATTTTCAAAAACGTTGGCTCCCTACCAAATGTGTCAGGAACTCCTTTGCCAGTGTCATGAAAGAATCAATCGACCTCGGCGAAGGCTGTGGAACCACGTTAGTGCTGACCTCTTTAGGCTAGTAAGAAAAGTTCTACACATCACCGACTATGATCCTTCTTTGAGGGCCATTATGTGTTGGTAATGATGCAGGTGGTCAAATGGATCAGTGGTTATATCGTAGAAGTATAGCTTCAGGGGAGTGAACTTCCTCGGATGGGCCTTGTTCATGATTCGGTCCACAAATGGTGGGACAGAGAGGCGGTACAAAACGTCTGGGCTGTGCACCCCTCTGTGGAGGGGGTTTTAAGGGTCGAGTCTCTCTGCCCTGGCGGCAGGTTTAGCGTTAGCCGCGCAGCCTCCTATAGTCCAATGAGAACTAGCGGGAGCTTAGCTTTCCTGTGCTTGTTCCCTGCCATCCTCTTGAGACGGAGGAACATGTTGCTCCTGGTCTTCATTAGTAGGTGGTGGATTTTGTCGCTTGAGAGCCTCCACCGCCTTGGCTATCTGCCGTATTTGAGAAGACAACTTATTGATTCGAGGGTTCGTCGTTGCTGTTGTCGGTGCAGGGGTGTGAGTCTGCAGCACGTGTATGCTCGGAGCCGCTAAAAGCGGCGGTACTGCACTGGCTTGAGTGTTTGACGTATCCTCTTGCTCTCCATTGTTGCGTGACCTAATAGTCACCATCTCTCTGGGTTTTGAAAGGAGACGACGATAGTGAAAAGTTAGAACTTTGTCGTCCCCACGGACGACGCCAAACTGATGCAGTTGTTTTTCGATCCCTGCTTTGACCTAATCCCGTTGACCTACAGACCTACACAAGTAACACATGTGAGCCACGAACCTTCGTTGTGGTGGCCGATGACACTCCAATGCTAAAGTCAGACATGGATTTGAGGAAGGCGTAATGTTGTAAACAGGGAATTATAGCGTACCTTAGCCTACCAACCTCATGTCTTATTTATAGTGCTAGAATTCTGGTTCTACCAGGCCATCGAAGGCGTAGTTTAGGAAGGAGATCTTCATGGAGATCCTTCTCTAATTTGGAGTTGTGTTGTAGGAGGGAAGTTCCCTATTAGCCCTGTCCTCCTAGATACGCGGGAGATAGTTTCCAATCCAAGAGCAATTCGTTGAAGGAAGTTTTCCTACGTGGAATGTACTTAGGTATTTGCTTCCTAGTTGGAAGTAAACAACTGCTGTAGTTGCCCGTCCGAAGCTGATCCTTGAGTTACTTGCCTTAGTAGGACTTGCAGGTATCGAGGATAGTTGTAAGACGTATGGGCCTAGAACGTTGTGAGAGTTCGGGTCCGTCTGGCAGACTGGATCAGGAAGGTTTAGAACTGTTTGGGCCGGATCAGTGTTGGGTTGACGCTGGGGACCGTGATTCCTCGAGATCATCATGACATCTGTATGGCTCAGGGATGTGACCCTTTTTATGTATCATCAAATGTATTTCTGTTTATTTGATCTTGATCATTACAATGATGATGTACAAACATGTATTGAATAAAGTCTACATGAAAGGAGATATTATAAGGAGTTATACATAGAAAGAGATTATTTTGTGCCTATTAAGCTGAGATCTTCACAGAATATTTTGAGATTTTCACAGAATATGTTGAATATCAAATCTCAACACTAAGCTAAGATCTTCAGAGAATATGCTGAATATCCAATCCAATTAAATCAAATCTCAACACTCTCCCTCAAGTTGGAGCATGAATATCGAGAATGTTCAATATGTTTATTAATTTCATAAAAATATCCAATCCAATTAAATCAAAGCCTTAGTGAAAACATCAGCCAACTGAAGATTAGAGGGAACAAATTTGGTAAAGATTTCACCTGCTTGGATCTTTTCTTTCCAAACATGGCAATCAAGTTCGATATGCTTAGTACATTCATGATAGACAGGATTTGCAACAATATGGAGTGTTGCTTGATTATCACAGAACAAGTAACCGGTTTCAAATGAATTTGTAGATCATTAAACAAGTATCTAAGCCAAGTAAGTTCACATCTTACAACAACCATGGACCTATACTCAGTTTCAGGAGATGACTTGGAGACCGTTTTTTGTTTTCTTGTCTTCCATGAAATTAGAGTCCCCAAGAAATACACAATAACCTGATGTAGATCTTCGTGTCATAGGACAATTTGCCCAATTTGCATCACAATAAGCTTTTAGTTGTAAAGAGTTGTTCGAAGAAAATAGTAAACCGAGCCATGGATTGTTTTTTAAATATCTCATAACACAAAAAACAACATCCCAATGAGCTTTCCTTGGTGCGTGCATAAATTGACTTAAGATGTTCACAAAGTACGTGATATCCGGTGGAGTAATTGTAAGATAGAGTAATTGTCCCACTAATCTTCTGTAGCGTGAAACATCATTCAATAATTCACCTTGATCATTTGTAAGCCTCAAATTTTGTTCCATAGGAAAGTCAACAGGTTTAGTTCCAAGAAGTCCAACATCATCGAGATTTTCCAATGTGTATTTTAGCCAGTGTTCTAAAAATCGCTAGGCGTTGGGCGGGCCACGAGTAGGTGCCTAGGCGGTCTTAGGCTTTGTTTTATAACTTTAATAATATACAAAAGTTAAGCATAATACCTTATCAATTACATCCAATTTAATGCCAATATACATATGCAAATTTTAAAAACAAGAAAAAATTAACAATCATGAACAAAATTTATTAAAACTCAAATGACTGAAGTTGGTCATGATGGGTACTTTATATAAAATTTAATTTGCGGGCAAATATCCAAACCTACTCTTTAATAACCTCAATCATATTTGATAAAATCTACATTAGTAAAATTGGTACCGGCAGATCCTTTGAGAATTCCATTTAGTAATCATCCTTTGCAACATTTAGACATATACTGAATAAAAAATAATTAAATAGTTTATTTCTAAAAAAGAGGAAAGAAAAATAAAATAAGAACACAATCAGCCTTATTAAAAAATAAAAAAAATAAAAAAATAAAAAATTGCCCAGACCCGCCCAGACTGTCCAGAACTGCCCAGACTGCCCTCCCATCCATTAATCTAGGCGGTTTTTCACCTTTTAGCGCCTAGGCGCCACCTAGGCTGATTTTCGTTGAGATATGACAATCCCAGCTCTTGACCTTGCTACTTCCAAACCGAGAAATACTTGAGTTTACCAAGGTCTTTTATGTGAAGTTGTTTGTGAAAAAAAAACTTGAGATATTGAATAACTTTGTTATTGTTTCCTGTGATGTTTATATCATCCATGTAATGAAAGACCATAGTTAGAGTTGAGCATTTTTCTTGCACAAATAGAGAGTGCATAGTTTGATTGTGATTGAGAAAAACCAGCCATTTTAATGGCTTTTGAGAACTTAGAGAACCAATTTTTAGGCGCTTGTTTGAGTTCGTAAAGGGACTTGTGAAGTCAACATACAAACTTCTACCTTTGTTGACAAAGTCCTAGTGTAGCATCATGTACACTTTTTCATGCAAATCACCATGAAGGAAAGCATTGTGATATCCATTTGAAATAGTGGCCAATTTCGAACAGCTGCCAAAGCAAGGAGACAACGAACTGTGGTTAACTTAGCAACTGGAGCAAAAGTCTCATGATAGTCCAATCCTTCTCTTCTAGTATATCCCTTGGCAACCAAACATGTTTTGCTTCATTCTACTGAACCATCTTATTTATATTTGATTCGAAAAACCCATTTGTTGCCTATGAGATGATGACTGTGAGGTAATAGAACTAGGGACCATGTCTTTTGATTTTCAAAAGTGGTGAGCTCAGTCTTCATTGCTTCATACCACTTTGGATCACATAGTGCCTATTCATATGTTGTAGGCCCAAGAGTGTTAGAAATTGTGTTAACAAATAACTAATGAAAATGAGATAATAACTGGTAGGAAATAAATTAATTTGATAATTGATATTTAGGACCTGGCCGAAAATAGGATGACTTGCCTACGGTTGTAGAGGAAGATGATGTACCAACTTGACCACAATGATAGTCACGAAGAAGAATAGAGGGTTGTTGAGGTCATTCCCTGCGATGCAGAATAAGAGAAGATGTGTTTAAGTTTGGAAAATGAGAAGATCATGGCAAGAAAGAGGTTGTTAGGTTTGGTGATGATGGTGAGAGAAGAGTGAGGTAAAGGAAAAAGTGTCTCGGTTGACGAGTTAGGGGTAGAAAATGAAATTGGAATTGGAATTTCATTGAAGTGAAGAGATATGGTTGGTAGGGATGTTGACGGTGAAGAACTTGATGAAGTGGTAGTGGAAAAAGGAAATGTATTTTCATGGAAAACAACATCACGTTTAGTGAAAAACTATCCAGTGGTGAGATCATAAACTCGATAGGCTTTTTTACCAGAAGGATATCTAACAAAAATGCATCAACGAGCTCTTGGTGAAAATTTGGCCAAAGTTTGCAAGTTGGTGGCATAACAAAAACAACCGAAAGCACGTAGGTGTGTATATGTGGGAGGTTTGCCATATAATAGCTCATATGGTAATATGGTCCAAACTAGGGTAGGAAGTCGATTTATGAGATAAGTTGCAGTGAGTGAGCTTTCACCCTAGAATTTCAATAGTAAATTTGCTTGAAATCTCAAGGCACGATCGACATTGAGAAAGTGTCGATACTTTCTTCCGACAACACCATTTTGTTTAGAGGTGCATGGACATGTTTTTTGGAACAGTGTCCCAAAGGAGAGAGAAATGGCTAAAAAGAAGTGAATTCTATACCATTATCACTCTATATGCTTTTAACTTGACTGTTAAATTGAGTGTTGACAAAAGTGATGAATGTTTTTAACAATCCTTCAGTTTCAGATTTGAATCTCATAAGAAAAATCCATGTAAAGCGAGTGTAGTCATCCACAATAGTTAAGAAATAATGCACTAGTGTGTTTCTTATTTAAGGTGAACCCCAAATATCACAGTGTATAAGATCAAAAGAATAAGTACTTTGATTATAGCTTATAGGAAAAGATAACTTGTTTGTTTGCCAAAGGATTCATCACATGAATGTTGAGGATCCCGAACAAAAGATGGAATTATTTTGGACGGAAATTGAGAAGGCAATTTGGATGGATATCCTAGTCTTTTATGCCAAATAGTTGTTGATGGGAAAGAGACTTGATAGGAGGTTGGTGAAGGCGGAGGCAACTCTGATTGTGAAATAAAATAGTACAGTCACTTACTATGCTTCCCCAGGCCAATCATCGTCTTCTTAGCTAGATTCTACAATATACAAAAAGTAGGAAAGAAGTGAATGGAACAATTGAGGACAAATGTGAGTTGACTGACAAAAACAAGGTTCACATTAAATGAGGGTGCACAAAGAACATCATGAACACGCAGACTTTGTGTAATATGTGTAGAACCAATACTTGTGATTTTTCATAAAAGCCATTTGAGAAGGTGACTTGAGAAAACATAGGAACATTAACTTTATCTATGACTAAAGTAGATGTATGGTTTGTAGCACCACTATCAATAATCCTATGAAGAGACTTGAAATTTTGAATGTTGATGATGAACAAAATGGAGTAAAGTTACCTATATAATTGGGTGAGACAATGTATTTTTTCTTTTGAAAAAAAGCTTTGATTTGTGAGAATTCTTCAGAAATGAATTGAGTAGGTTGATCAAAAGTTTGGGCGGCCTTGGTGACTGTATGAGATGATTCAACTCTCGTTTGATTTATAGAAACCTTCCGAGCTTTATTTGGAGGTTGAACATACTTGCCATGAAGTTTGTGTCCAATAGGGAATCCAGTCAATAGAAGCATCTCCCTACTAAATGTGTAGTTCCATAATAGTAGGTATAATGAAGCAATTTCTTAGACCCTTTGTCTTTGATGAGCCACGCATCCAAGTCTAAGAGGAATCATGTCGTTGTGAAGCAAAATTTGATTGTCTGACATTCATGGCATAAAAGTGAATATGCTTTCTTAATAGTTGGTAAAGTGAGCATAAGCATGATTTGCTTTCTAACAGTTGAATATCTCTCATTCAAGCAATAAGAAATTGTCCAAGGTTCACCTTTTCTTCTTTGTCTGACAGTTGCTTGAGTCCTCTACAAGTGCATGGAATAGCTGGACCTCACATCTTCAACTCATCCCATAACGTTTTTATCATGGTGTAATATGTGAAGATAAAATCCTGATTTTGTTTTAACTCCACAGTTGAACGCTGGATCTAATAGTGATGAAAAAATCACCTTCTGAGAATCGTTCTTGTAGATCCAACCAGATTTTAAAATGAGTTTCCACATAGAGAATCCAAAAGAGAACCATATCATTGCATCGTTGCCACAATGAATATTTAGGATCAGATTCACTTGGTGTGGGTATAGTCCCTTTGATGAATCTTAGTTTATTTTTGGCACTAAGACTCACCAACATGGAACGTCTCCACATAGCATAGTTGGTTCCATCAAGAACTTTTGGCACAAGAATCATACTTGTATAATCTGAGGCATGGATAAAAAGAGGATCAAATGGGTCAATAATGGAAAAAGACATGGTTTGATGAGTATTGTTTTGGTTTTCTTGGTTGGTGGTTTTGTTGGTGTTAGAAATGATTTAGATGGCATTTATGAATCAGTATCCTCCTTAAAAATTTGTGGAAGCTTGGTAGATACGTTGGGATCAACGCTCTGATGCCATGATACTTTAAAGATGAAAGAACATATTCATGTTTATTTGATCTTGATCATTACAAAGATGATATATATATACATGTATATACTAAAGTCTACAAAGAAGGAGATTATTCTAAGGAGCTATACATAGTAAGAGATTATTTTGTGCCTATTAAGATGAGATCTTCACAATATGGTTAATATCTATGAAGTTGAAGTCTTCACAGAATATGTATAATATCCAATCCAATCAAATCAAATCTCAACACTTCCTTCTCAAGAGAGAGATGAACCCACCATTGTTAAAATATGATGTGATGTCTGTGTATTATACTTTTTATTTATTATTTTAAGTCAATAATTGTTTGATAATCTAATAAACAAGCCTTTTAGATGGAAAGTTTAGAGTACGTAGTTTTCACATCAAGATGAACTCACACTTTTCTTCTAGGTTTATTTGCATAAAATTTATGAGGATTTTTGTGTTTGCCTAAGTGGCAATTCATCGAATGCCTACTTGTATTTACATCTGTGTAGAGAAAAGTTTATAAGATTGATAGGATTAATTGATTGGTTCAATGGTAATAGAAGAACAATATTTTACTTATATGAAACTAATGTAGTCGATTTGTGCTCTCCTTCATCACTGCTTACCTAAACCTGCACAGGTAGTAAACTTTGAAACAACGACCATGGGGGGTGGTGGATAATGACACTAGAGATAACAATGGAACAAATTTGAGCAAATCCATCTCGGCCCCATAGGGGATTGCGTATCCCCAAATTTGCCCCATCAATCCATTTATATTTAGTTAAAACCCATCCCCACCTCGCAAGGATGGTGGATATTCGCCCCGCCCCGCCAATCCGTTTACAGATCTGCAGTTTGCTGGTTCCCTGCCCCGATACACCCCATGAAAAGAATCCAAAAAAGACCCAACTTTCTCAAATCCATGAACCCATAAAATCAATTAAAAACAGATCTTGCAGTACGAATACACACACTTGAATCACTCATTTAGATTTGAAATTGCAAACTGAGGCTCTAACCAAGCCTACCCCAGTCTGTAATTTCAACAACTAGATCTGAAAGATCCATTCTTCTTTTTTTCCCTTGAATATGGAAAAACATAACTCATCAATAAGACCCATGAAACATTTTTTGCGCCAATTGATGTAGAACAAAAGCATTATTGACGAGTAGAAACATTGGAAGCCCGAAATTGGGTGAAGCGATATGTGGTAATGGAGAGGGAGAGATGGGGGAGAGGTGACAGAAGAGAATGACCCATTGCTTCAATTTCACGTTAAGAGACAACCATCTCTCCATCTATGATTTCATGGTTTTAGTCATCTCTATAAAGTGGAAGAGACAATGATGTATGAAGCAAGTCTAGGTGTTTGAAGCTTTGAAGAGCTGCTGTTTTGCTTTGCTTCTTATCTCCTTGCAGAGAAGAGAAGACAGTGAGAAAAAAGAGATCTACAAAGTGAGAAAAAAAATCAATAGAGAGAGGAAAAAGATTATCTGGTCGTCATCTATAGAGTGATCTAAGGAGTACTCTGGTCATCATCTACAAAAGAGTGAGAAAGAACTCCTGGTTGCCTGTGGAAAAAGGAGTTCCTCGTCGAGGGTTTGAAGAAGAGAATCTCTTCGTCTTTGTTTGGTTGAGCTGAGTTGAGAAGGTTTTCCCGTTCAGATTCTTTTTCATCTTAAGGCAGAGAGAGAAATAATGAGAAAGGGTTAGGGGTTTTATTTTGCTTTTTAAGGGTCAGGGTCATACTTAAATAGATATTCATGGAGCGAATATGGCCAAATTTATATTCGCCTCAAAATATGTTTAGGCACATCCAAAATTGCCCCAAATCCTAGATGGTACTCTGATGTTTAAATTAGATAAGGCTTAAGAGAGACTTAAAATTATAAATTGGATTATAATGCATACCTCTAGTTCATCGACCTTATCTCTCTTTTATAGTGAATGAGTCCTTATTCAACTAGGCCTTTGGTAGCGTAGTTTAGGGAAAGTGATCTTGCTGTGGAAATACTTTTTTGATTGGGAGTTGTCCATGTGGGATAGTTTCCCTACACGACTTGTGCTCATATATCTGCGGGAGAGGTTTCCCATACTGAGTGTTGTCCATGCAAGACAGTTTTTTTGCTCGACTTATACTCTTATACTCCAATGTGTTGCCGGCCTGCCTATCTCGGGTAGATCTCTCAAATACTTACCTTATTTCTTACGAGTATTGGGCCTGACCGCGTGACATGTGGGCTTACTGGCTCATTACAACTCCGACCTGACTGTCTGGATTTTGCCAATGATGGGCTTACTGATATTTGGGCCTTGCTGGATTGAGCATGCAATCGGGCCTGCTTTGTTTTGCTCGAGTTAGTGGGTCGCCTTATCGGTCTACCAGGTCATTTCAAGAAGCAGGTGTGCAGTGATGATGATTGAGTTTGAGTGATTTCATCGAGCGACAAATTTCATTAAATTGGCGTGCGCCACCTTGAAGGCGGGAATTCAGCTTTCTATATAGATCTTCCGCCTGTGGAGTATAACCTTTTTACTCTTTCGATCTCAGAGATTCTACTTTGTTGTATTGTCTATTGTGCTTTTGAATTTGCTTAACCTTCGTATTCGAAATCTTGTACTTTCATGGCGGGTTGGGATCAACTTTTTGATGAA